>JAOWBB010003959.1:0-35589 GCA_028565995.1 Ricinus marginatus | reverse complement strand
CTTCCGCCCCCTCGGGGGACCCTATGCCCCGTTGCCCCCCCCCCCCCCCCGCCCCGTGCGGTTCAGCTTAGCGATTTTAGCCGAAGGTAAATGATAAAAATTTCGCGAGAACCAAATGAGCCTCATTCGCATCCGATGAATTGCTGTTGGCAAGAAAAGGCATTACTTTTCCGCTGCCAGACCGAATTTATTTTTCACTTTTTACATTTTTTTTTTTTTTTTTTAAACGTGGACGTTCGCGAAATGTTCGCGCTGTCGGTCGCGCACAAGCGGGGCGAAGCGAACGATTTTCGTCGGTGAATCAGCGCTGCTGATGCATATGGAGGCCTTCTCTTTTCTTTCTCCGGGGAGGCTTGGGAGGGAATTCCACGGTTGAAATGCAGCGTTTGCATCCTACCCCGTCACCCTTTTCGCTTTATAAAATTTTCCGTGGCATATATCAAACGTCGCCTATGTTGGAAATACATTTTTTTTTTTTTATTTTCGACGATGATGGATGGCGCTTAGAGCTCGGGCAATCGAAATATAATATATGTTAAAAAGCAATTTTGATAGAGATAAAATTTGAAAATTTGAAATTCCAATACGAAATTAATGTCAAATTGTAATTCATATTCCGGATTTACATTTAAAATGAGATTCGAAATTTAGCAGAAAGATGAAAAGACGTCGGAATTAAGCTAAACCCGAAATCTTTTGCTTTGAACGAGAATCAATTTTTTTTTTTCTTTCTTCAAATGTATTTGCTGAGCAGGAGATTCTTACTTGTGTTACGTGAAATGACCCTGTGCGGTATATTTGCGTATATTATTATGGTATTTTAACTGAAAATTCCTACATTATTACACCTTTGAGCTGAGGTGACCGCCGCATTTTTTTTCTTTTCCCAGGATCTGGTTTGAAGCATTGCAGGTTCCCTTATAAATTTTCATCCGCTTTTAATGACCGTAAGCGAGAATTGATTTGCCGAAAAGAAAGATTATTCATTTATTAATTGAAGGTTTTTATTTGTGATTTGCTTAGCCACGTTATTATTAAATTCTAATTAGGCGTTGCCCCTGAGTTAGCCCGTTTACAATCCAAAGGAAAACATCACTGCATAATTTTGATTTTGCGTCTACCTCTTTCAATAATGTTTCTATATATAAATAATTATTACACAAAATTTTTATTAATAACTGTATAATTAAATAAAAATTAACGAGCTTAAGCGACATCATTAAAGCTTTAATAATGAAATATGCATTTATAATGACGAAATATTACGATTTATATAGGACGTGATTTTTTAATATTTCAAAATTTAATCATCTCATTTTCTTATCTGCAACCGGGACTGATATTTTTGATATTAAAAGCAGCAAATTGCATTAATAATATGTAATAACAAAAATACATAAAAAAGCAATTAATAAAAATGTATATTGAACTTTAACACGAGCATTTAGGCAGTGTTGATGCTAGGCAACCTTCAGAAAAATTTTAAAGCCAAAAATGCAATAATTTAATTTTATGCTGTGTAAAAGTTATTAATTATAGTTTATAGCACAAACAGACATATAATTTTTTTTGCACGTGTTGAATCATTAATTTTCATGAAGAATTGACGACTATTTCTTAATTAATAATGTAAATATGTCATTTCATTTTCTTCCGTTGTACAAAAATGCAGTGTTAATAATTTTTTTAATTTTATTTTCAGGTTAGTTTTTGGATTTAAGTTTTACTACCTGTTAAAATAGTTCAATCTGTAAGTAACGAAATATTCCTCATATAATTAAAAGTATTTTATCTTTAATATAAAACATGAAATTATATTACATACAACTGGAACACAAATATGCCACAAAAATCTTTGTAGTTAATAATGATCATATTAAGTCAGGTTAAATGTAAAAAAAAAAAAAAAAATTAAAAATTGTTAGATTCGTTTCGAAGTTTAAAATAGAGATAAAAGTATAATAACTTTTTGGTCTAATATCGCTCATAATGAATAATACTATAAAAAAGCCTGGAAAAATTTTAACTGATTTTTTAATACTTTTATTTGCTTTATATATTTTGCCTTTATTTGCAGTATTAATTATATGAAAACGTAATCAAGATGTGTAGTGGCTTGCAGCAGCATCAACATGCTGTTCAGGTTAGGTATATGCATATTTCTGAAAGTGAAATGTTAAAAGATCATTTTTCCTTTTAATGTACAACATTACATTATGTTGCACAATTAAATATTTATGAATTAATTCGAGTTTAGAGAGGAGGTAATTTTTATTTTCTTTAAAAGAAACATGTGAAAAAGACTCGTGCCGAAAATGTAGGTTTTAAAGTCGCAGAAAAGGAAATATATATTTGTAAACATAAAAAAACAAAGGTCAAATTTTAAATTCCTTAACTACAATACAACGTATTTAATTAATTTTTTAGTTTTAAACACATATTCCTTCCTTCACGGTTTTTTTCTTCCCTTACGACAGTCATCCATTTGTACACAATAAAAGCAATATTAATAATAGTTTAAAGGATTAACAATTGTTACATCTTTTATCGATTCGTCAAAGTTGCGGGGACATCACAAAAGCAAAATATTTTACTTTTTTTTTTTTTTTTTTTTTTTTGGCTTGGGAAAGAATTTAAAAGCTTTGTCTTGTAATGTACGTAACGCAATATCTACTTTTTCATTTATTTAATCCTTTCTTTAAACGAAGCCAACGGGTGCGGTATGAGGTTATTTTTAAGGGATGCAAACCGATCTTGAGGCAAGGAAAAATATTCAAGGGTTTACGACCCATTCATTATTTCAGTAGGGAAAATTAAAAATGAGTGGAATAAATTTCTTTTTTTTTCTTTTTTTACTGTGTTCCAAGGCGGAATCCGATCATTTAATACCGCTAATCTGCTCGAAGAAAGATGAAGCTGAAATAAGCTGTGCGAAACGTAATTTAATGAATGATGTTGACTCCGGAGAAGCATAATTTTTCTTCTACCGTTTTAATATTATTCATTTACTTATTTTCATTAGTGAAAAATGGAACGTAATATTTTCCGACTTCATTTCATTCTAACTCGTTATGATATATATATATAATGTGCACGTAATGAGTCGAGCTAGCTCGAACGCGAATGACTGCGATGGTTTGCCGTTCTCTGCACCAAGTCAGACCCGTGCGGTCAGGAGAAGGAAAATAATTTTTTTAACGGAGACGAATTTATTTGCGGCCAAAGGCACCGGGAATTTAGAGATTTGGGACGTCTTTCGAAAGAGGGATCAAATTAGTTTTTTGGCGTGCGGGAAAAGGAGAAAAATTTGGATTAGCTCTGGAAAAGGGCGAAGTTTCGGGATTTTTTCTCCTTTTTTTTTTCAACCTTTTTGCAGCGATTAAGAGGAAAAGGAGAAAAATTTAGAGAAACCCGACGGCAAATAAAGCGAAATCTTATTTGGAAGGAAAAAAAAAAAAAATAAATAAAAGGCTTTTTACATAACGCGGAAATATTTACATAGGAATTTGGATAGATTCTCTCTCGAGGTGAGGTATTTTCTTCCCGGCAGGAGCCTTTATATTGCTGCCATAAATTTAATGTGCTGTTTTTATTCCACACGAAAATCTAAATCAAAAGAGGGTTATCGAGAAGGGATTCAAAGTCACACTACTTTTATCATATTTCCAAATCCTCTTAAAGCGGAGAAGAGAGAGAGAGAGAGAGAAAAATTTATGTATAAGAATATTATACGTTCGGAGTCAATGTCGAAGCATATAACATGTCACAGGTGGAGTCAACAGAGTAAAAATATGAAAATTCTCCCGGTATTTTTTTCCCGCGGAAGCTTTTTTGCCATATGGAGCTTGATGAAAATTTCGCTCCTGCCGCCCTTTTTCCCGCAGGATAACGCCCGATCGTAAGTCTTTCCGAGTTGGGGAGACGCGATTGGATAAGTGGCCCCGGTACTTTTTATCAACCCCTTCGATCTCCCTTCTCCCTTTCCGGGGTTGAAGTCGCTCATTTTAGCTTAATTTTTTCAATCCGAGCCTTTCTGTTGCATTTTGTGCGGATGTTTCTTCGTGCGGTCTCAGATGCGACTCCGGAATTGAATGCCAGGCGCGGTACGATCGGAAAAAGTCTAACCTTTCACTTATTTTCCCTATTTAGCATTTCAAAGCGATTTACATTGGGCAATTAGTTAATAATATATATATATATTTCGATTTCCGTGTTCGTTTTAATGTACGTCTGCAAGGGACGTTTACAGGTCGTACATACGTTAAATTCTTCAAGATTTTTAATGTTTATTCACAGTTAAAAGTAAATTTATCATTTTGACGTATGCCGTTTTTCGTGTGGTCGCAAGTTTAAAAAACGCGGATCTTGTTTTACAAGTTAATATCGTTTGGTTATTTTAACGTGTAGAAACAGGGGGTTTTGGGCTCGGTCGAATGCCTGGTGAAATGGCGTATGTGATGTTTCCTTCTTGAAATCAACCCCTAATAATTTCCATCGCAACCCCCATGAGATTCCGTCGGCTGCGAAGAAGGCGATGGATGGCGGTTATGTTTTGTCTCGGCCGGAGAAGTATCGTGCCTCGTCTTGTGGATATCCTTGCATCCCTTCTCGATGACGTTCCGCGTGAATATTTCATCGCCGAAAGGCCGAAGTAATCGCGTTTTAAAGCGTTTGATGCCCCCTTGATTCTCGGATCTTTCCTCTGCGCTCCTTCGAGCCCCGTCACGATTCCTCTATAATTCTCCAGCCTTATATCCAGCCAATTTTTTTTTTTTTTTTTTTTTTTTTTTTTTTTTTTTTTTTTTTTCCTCGGCGATTAAGATCTTACCGAGAGCGAATTTATGTTCCACTTGGGATGCTTTTTAAGCGGCGCGGCCTCCGCTTTTGCATTAAGGAGAACAAGATAAACACACGAAGCTGATTTCGAGAAGCGAATTAATATTCCATACAACTTCATTTTCTCCCCCGAAAAAGGCTAATCCTTTCGGGGACTTTTTTACCCCGCCCTGAGACCATTAATTCCGGCGGTATACTTCGCCACCGCTCGCGTCGACTTGCGTTAAACGTAAGATTTTGCTTCTCTGCAATTATTATTGCTCCGTTATCTCGTAGATCCATACAATGCGAGGATATTTAGCCTTTTTGCCATTTTGCATCGAGGAAAAGCCAATTGGAGAAACCTTTTTCGCCCTGGCCGCGTGATAAATGAATGCGGCTTTGCGATGGCTGCCCTCGTTGTCCAAAGTGCAATTAAGTGGGATAATTTTTGGTTCGGCAAAACCGTGCGATTCATCAACTTGATTCGACCAAATTGAAAATAAAATTTCGGGAGCTTAGGCGGATGCACACAATGGACGAACGGCGGGGCTTTGGGGGATTTTACCGCAGGTTTGAGCGAAAAAATCCCCCCCCCAAGTGCCAAGGAAAATCCATCTTGTGCAGATTATTTGGTAATGGACTAGTGTATTTTTTTTTTTTTTTTGTAAATTAATTAATTGGGAGTGGCTTTGAGAGCATTTTGATGTCCTGGATATAAGTTTTGATCCCTCTTCCAGCAAAATGAGGCAGATATTTCGCTCTAACAAATAAGGGCTTCCAGCATCGGAGATTTAAGATTTAAATTATTGGAATTGGATACGTTTAAAACAATCGGCCTGCCGGATTATTCAAAAACGATATTTTGCAACATAATGCATATTATTTCAATACCACTGTTTAAAAATATTTTTATACCGCTATACATTTCTTAAATGTTACCAGATCTTCCATTACCGTGACAAGTTTTTCAGTTGTTGATTAATAGGTTAAAATTAAAGCTGTTTTCCCTTTTAAATTACATATCACTAATAGAAGCGCGTTTATATTTGATCTGTTTTGAATGAAAGCAAAAGAAAAAAAAAATTGTAATTTTCAGACTTAAATGCTGATAAATTTTTCGTTAAATTTCCCTCGAACGAATTTGTAACACATGCCAGAATATGGTACGTTTAAGCATTCAATCCTTGTTTATCGCTTCACTCTGCGGAAATCGCTGCTGGAAATTGTGAACCCGTCAGTTTCCGTCGGTACATGGTCACCTTGGCGAAAGGGGACAAGTGAAAAATCGAAAACTGAGTGCCGGGATTAACGTCGTTATTTTGAGTTTGAAAGGAGCACGCAAAAAACTCGAAGGTTTTCCCTGCGAGGAAAGGAAAATCCGGGGAAAAGATGAAAATGTTGAAATAAACGGCGAACAAGTTAAATGGCCGAACATTTTTTACACCGGCAATTGCCATCGCGGCACTGTTTTTTTTTTTTTTTTTTTTTTTTTTACCCAGGAATCGGGAGGCAAAAGCTTTCCGTGTTTACATTAAAAATTGCTTTCAAAAAGGGAACCCTTTCCGCGTAAATGTCAAGCGAAAAATAAGATTTTCCGAGACCGAAGTCCCCCGCCCGAAGGAAAAGGAAAAAAGGTCGAGAGGAAAATATAAACCTGAGCACTGGAATGCGCCCGGGCTTTGTCCTTACCTCTGCTCGCCGGGGGAAACCTTTTTCGCCTCTCTCGCTTGCACGGCCGTTTCTCGAATTGCAGTGGGAAATGCTGAAGCTCATCCTTTTTGGCGGGAAAATTTTTGCTAAGACGGGGCGGCTGGAAAATTTTTCGCTTCTTTTCCATCACCTTTGGAAGGTCCTAAGCTTTCCCCGGTGTCAACATTTTCCCGGATCGCTGACTTTATTCATTTCGCAAATCGGTCGAGGAGGGAACACTCCAAAACGATTTGGAATTCCGCGTGGAACGGCGCCCGATGCTGGAATCCGACGCGGACGAACGAATCTCCAGGTAATTTGCTCCAGAATGACATTTCGATTGGATGTTCAAGCGCTGACTGTGAGCCTTTCCTAAAAGTAGGTTCGTCACGCGTATGAATGCGCGGCGGATTACGGCTGAAAAAATGTTTTTCGGAGCAGAACCAAGCCGCAGCTTTTAACAATGAATGGAACTGAAACTGTTCCTGCGCTTTTCGCGGATGGGCTCGAAATTTTCAAGCGCCGGAGGACTGATGTCGAATTTTGACTTTTTCGGCACTGCCCCTATTTACGATGATTTGCCTCCCATCTCGCGCGTCTCAAAGCTCACCGTAAACCGGTAAAAAAAAAATCTCGTGCCCTTTGCTACGGTTTTCCAGACCGGAACATTCTCGATCGCGATAGATTTTAGCTTCTTCCTTTGACAAATTTTTTTTTTTTTTTTGGCCAAATTCAGTTGGGACGCTTGAAAAATGGCAAACGCCATGCGTCGTCGCCGCATTTTTAAAAATGCCGACGACTCGTCTCCATGTGCCGAAGGCCTTTTCAAATGATTTGCGCGAGTGCGTCCTGCTATCTGCGCATTATAAATGCATCGAAGAAAATAAAGGGAAAATTTAATTTGTCTTTTCTTTTTCGGCACGCCTTACGTTTGAATTTTAATTGCAAGAAATTAATTCATTTCCGACTCAAACTCGCTTCCGCAGGAAAAAGAATCCGAAAAAACGAGCAGGATGCACTTAAAAGACCGAAAGGTTTCCCTTGGGGATGGGCAGCGGAAGATTTTATTTTCCTTGGGTTGGCGTTTAGATTAAAAGACCGGCGATTTGAGTGCCTTGAGAACGGACTGGGGGGGAGGCTCGTTGTGGTTGCAAAGTAAATGCATTTATCTTTCTAACTTTGCATATAAGGTGTGAACATATTTTTCGACCGGGGTTAATCTTAAGAATCCGAATGCGATTTAGATTGTAAGACACTTGGGGAAAAAAAAAAAAAAAAAAAAAATCTCGATCTCTCTGATCTTGACTTTTGCCGAAACTGGTTTTGCCCATAATTTCACGGCAGAATAATCAAAGAATTCCTGATATTGATGTAAATATTTCGTGGCCAAGGCTTTTGGATGCCTGCTAACCAGATGCTTAATTCGGGAAACCTGCATGCCTTGGTAATTTACGAAAATCGTACCTATTGGGCTTGACTCTTATTTGCGATCGAGTGAAGGAAATAATAAAGGGCGGCAATTAAAATTTGAAAATGAAATGCAAAATCAGCATTTTTTTTTTTTTTTTGTTGGGACGAATGCAGCGACGTTGCCCTGAGGAGGGCAGTTCTTGCGTACCAACGAATCCCCAAATAGTAAGCGATTTTGGGTTCGGTTTATCACTCTAATTGATTTCGATGTACGGGAGATAAAATGGAAAAGCTTCAGTTTTACGATTTTGTATCGGGATTATATTTTATGAAACGTTAGGGAGCCGCTGACATAGTTATTACGACGTTATTGGACGTGTAACCTAATTCGTTTTGATTGGATTTTCGCGAATTCGCTTTTGTAGACAATTTCGAAAAATATGTGGCAGAAAGTGATATTTGCAGCAATGTTTGCACATAATAGGAGGTTCCTCGTTAAATCTTTGGATGTGGCAATTGCGAAAATATCAACACGTAAGTTGCCCGCACCCGCGTGTCTTTTTCTTCGATACCGGTTAAAGTTTTCAGTTTGATTCCAATCGTTGCATGAAAAGCCAGACCTTATTCAGAAGGAAGATGCCCGAAAGATGCGTCTCACAGCGACAAAAAGGAATAAGGTAGCACGGGGGATAAAGGTTATTTGGATTTATATCAATCGGGCAGATCGGGAAAACATGGCGGAGTTCGACTTCCGTCGTTTGCCGGAAATTTGTTCTAAGACATTAAGTTGTTAATATAGTGTTATTACTCGAAGTGTATTGCGTCGAAAGGTGAAAAAATCTATGATATCAATGCGAAAAGAAAATTTTGTTTCTCAACATATTTTATCTACATTCAATTTTTAAGCGTCCACTAATGAAATCGATACTATTTTTGCATAATATAAACTTATTTAATCAAACGCATCTGTCCCCAGAGTATTTATTTGCAAAAAGCTAATTTTCACCTTGATGTAATTCAGTTTTGAATTAATCGAGGCGAAATTATATTTATTACGTATGAAAAGGAAAAAAAATTAATTATTAATTTAAAGATGTTATGATTAAATAAGAGAAAAAAAAATTATTGCCAAAACAGCGATTAATTAATTATTTTCGCATAAAAAATTAATTAAACACAGTCCGTGAGCTGCGATAACTTTTAATAGATAAATGAATTAATTGAAGTGAAGAGAAGAAAATACTGTAGGGTAAATAACATAATAATAAATTAATTTTCCTAAATTAAAATCGTAAATTTTTATGGTTCCACCGTAGCTGGTGTTTACGTGAAATGATAAGAGGAGGGAACAGTGGGCAGAAATTAATAAAAATTAATTAAATGACCGCGGAATTAATTTTGATGGCTAATGGGAGACTGAGGGTGTCATGGAAAAAAATTTCGCTGTGGGGAAGGGAATTTTTTTCTTATTTAGTTGGCACTCCGAGTAAAGATGCCCGAATTGTTTTCATTTTAAATTTAGATCTATGCGACAGACTTATGTGTTGCTCATTTATTGCTGTTCATCGCTTAGCTATTTGGAATTGTTAATTAAGTTTCAAGTTCCATGTGTTTCGCCTTCGTCAGAGAGTAACGAAAATCTTGTATTAATTCTGAGTAAGAACATGCATATTTGATAATAAACTTATATCGGCGTGTATTACACGACCTTATATTCATCCATTTACGTTTTTTCAGCAATTTTTACACATCACAACTTTGGCTGCATCCATCAAACAATTCACATTCATTCGATTCTGTATTTTTCATTCGTTTCATATCATGAAATGAAATGTGCCAAATGTATTACATTGGTCAAGTTATACATGCAAATATTTCATTGTCTGCTGCAACACTTCGAAGCTGATACGTGTCATGAAGACTTGGAGAAAAGAATTTTCTCTGCTTTTTTCTTTCTTTTAAACCGCCGTAAAAACAATTACGTTATTTGTTCATTTTCCGTGAACTATTTTGCCTTTCGCTTTGCATGCCGAAGATGTGCTGAAACGTTAAGGTCCGAGTCATTTTTTTTGCTCTTTCTTCTCTCCATCTCTTGATGACTTTGGATGAGGAAAAATGGAAACGACGTATCCGCAGAATGAGATCGGAAAGGTTAGCGCCAGCCCCAACTTCGTTCGGGAATTTTCTACTTCCGTGGACGAGTAAGAAGTGGTATCTCAATTCTGGATAAGCTGTTCTTGTTCCAGGATTAGCATCACTGAATAAAATCTTTTCCGAAAGATGTATTTTCTATCATCCGAACGTTTTGCGTTTAAACCAAACCGCGGGAAAACGTACAAAATGTTTGCGTTTTCCCTTGTCGCTGACTGTGCCTGATTTTTCGGCTGGTGTTTCCTTCTGGGGTCGTTATTTTCATTTCGATTTTGAGGGAGCCCCTGCTAAAACGAAAGCTAAATTTAAAATTTTTCGCGTAACCATTTTTAGGGACTGAGCTTCCCGGATGATTGTCGCTTTTCCGTTACTCTGTCGGAATAGTTTTTTTTGACTACGTTCGGGATAAAAATTGATTTTCCGGTTTTCGCGCGCAGCGGAATCGTTCGAAATTAACGCATCACGTTCGATTCATACATTCAAGTTATGTCGCACGGATCGTCTGGACAGTTCCGATGGATGAATTCATCATTTGAGGTAAACAAGCGAGAGCTCAATTTACTTTGGGAACGAGAGGCCAGAAAATTATGATCATTTTTAGTTACATCCCTTGGATCGAGCTAATTAAAGCCCTGCCAAGTCCAATTTGTCGTGCAGTTTGATTTTCGGTTCGTCCTTTTTCCCGAGGAACGGAAAAGAGCATTGCAAATGAATGGAAAGACGTCGCGGGCGTCAGATAAAATTTGTCAAAGGGATTACTTAAGCAGAGATTGAAAGAAGGAGAGAAAGAAAGGAAAAGCCATAAGGGAAACTGTTGGTCAAATAGCTTTTCATGCGATAACCCTCGCCCTACAAAAAGCCATTAGGTTTTTCCTGCTTTGACAGGCCTCTTTCTTTTTAGCCGCCTTATTTTCCCTTCCTAACAAGCACGGGACGACAGGAATAAAAAAGAGAGAGAGAGAGAGAGAGAGAGGATGATTGGAAAAATTTTCCAAATGTTGACGATGAAAAACTGCCTCGTTTCTTCGGAGTCGAGGACTCCCGCTGCAGCTTCCCGAAGCCGGTACTGCACAACCTCTCCGGCCCTGCTGCCCGCCGGTTGATGATGCTCGAATCGAACTCGCGTCGGACTAATGCCCAGGGTTGGAAAATCGCATTCGTCGGTTATGCTTGTGCAAGTGACATCGAATGCTGTGCAGTTAGATGGTGAAAAATAAAAGGACCTAACACAAAGCCTTTCGAATGAGGGCAGAAAGTGCCACCCCCGGGGGTTGTTCCGTCTCATCTCGCGCCGAATGTAATGCCGGTGTGCAAAATCACTGGAAACATTATTTTCAAATTTCCTAACCGAAACCTAAAAAGCAAATTAATAAAAAGCTTTTAATATTATCCAGCTGTATCCGAAGTATTACTGTAACTCAAAATAAATTATTATTTAGATGATATGTTCATAGAAACAAAAGACCGGATATTATTTTCTGTTATTAAATTTACATATTGTCTCTTTATTATGCATATCATATATCATGTTTTTTACGTTTCGTATCTTAATACTAATATCTGCCTTTTTGTAAACGTCTTCGTATATGAATCTGATGATGTAAAAGCGGTTATGTTTTTATTTTTATTTATGGCTACATTCCGTTAAAAGTAATACATATGTTTTTTAAATTTCTTTAAAAAGTGTCCTCAAACTTATATCAGCTAAATGAAAAACCGCTTTTATAAAAATGCATATATATATATATATATATATATAAAATCGTTTTTTTTATTACCTACGTATGAATAAATAGTGAATGAAGTGATACAATAAACTGGTATACGTACAAAATGAAAATAAACTGAGTATTTGATTTAAATTGTCATTATATTTATCTTTATTTATTATTATTATATGAATTGCGAGATTTATACACTTACAAATTTATTATCAGAGGCACTTTTTAATTTTCCTATTAAAAAAGACGTTATATAAGCCAAAGTTTTTTACATATGAATGTTATTGTAATATGCGCTTTTTAAATACGATTATCATTAATCAGCCAATGGGCAGGTACTTCATCATTTCAAGTGTGTCTTACTTTCTTTTGCGTTTGCAAACATTTCGTACCTGTTCTTGAATTATATTGGATTGGGTGTCCCTTTGTATTTTCTTGAAATATGGACCTAATGTCGAACGCTGTTCGCCGTACACACAACGCCCTTATGCCTTAACGAGAACCGAAACGTAAAATTTATATATATAATTAAAATGTGGTCAAGTATAAAATTATTATATTATCATATAGGCATGGAATCCGGTTTCAAGGATCTGGTGAAAATGTATCTAAAAGAAATTCTTTAATGATGTTTCAGAAACATGGATGAATTTTTGTAGCGTAAATCTCGAAGTCGTAAAAGGAAAAAAGACCGGTGAAAAGAACAATATATAAAAATAAAAAAAAATTACAAAAGAAACTTTTCTGAAGCAATAATCCGATTTTGGAGCTTTCTTCCATTTTTAGTGATTTTCTTCTTTTTGCCAATGTTGTTTCGTATTGTATTACATCATGAAGAAATATTGTTATATTTATATTTATATGATATATTTACGTTTTCGAAGAAAGAAATATTTATCGATGCTCAAGGCCCGTGTATTATTGCATTAACTGCCCACTTGAATTTTATATTTAAAATGGTTGATGAAAGAATGGTTTATTTTTTATAAAAAAAAAAAAAAAATATTATGTACGCATTTAACTAAAGTTTTATTTAGTTATGTATATATTAACTCAACATTGGCCAATATTATAAATATATAGATTTGGTTTAAATTATCACGGTTTCGGTTGTGCTGTTGGTGCGCGGTGTCCGCCTAGTTGTCGCGCTTGGTTTCGAATTTGCCATTTCTGTGACCACGCGGGAGGTTTATCATCCACTACATTGCTGCTGCTGCTGCTGCTGAAGCAAGACTTCCAGTCATTCATCACTGTCTGGGGAACTGAAAAACCTTTTGATCGCATCTTTCAAAGTTGCATCGAGGTTCTCTTGATCTGCCAACGATTATTCGTTACCTTTTTAAACGTGCTACTTTGCCTCAACTTCTCCCCGAGCTTGCGCCTTTCAATTACTTTCGTTTCAGTTTAGTTTATTTATTTTGTTTCTATTTAAATCTTAAATTTTGAAATAATATTATGATTTCGGCTATCAGAAATGCAAAACGGTTATTATGAAAATGAAATTATAGTAAAAGATTAAAACTTTATCGTCCGCAATTTACTTCGGGGTTTTAAACTTTTTCTTTCAAAATTTGAAATTTAACAACTCTAGCATATATATATATATATATATATAATCTTTAAACCTTTTCCTTCATGGAAGGAAAGCATTATTTTATTTCCGTTGTTATCATTTTTTTTTTATTCTTCTCAGCGCTATAAAAAGAAAAAAGAGAAAAAGAAAAATGTAGACACGTTGTCGAATCTAGAATAATTAATATAGGATAAAATTGTTTATGTATTTATTATTTATGCGCGTCAATTTAACTTTCAAACCAAATCTTTGGTTCCGTGAAGGTTTAGACAAGTTCGACTGACATCCGAGTCGACTGAAAGTTAAATTTGTGAACATTTCTTAGGGTTAAATTGTGATTCCTAATGTATATTGAGCGGATTTGATGGTGGACGAACTATGTTCGACATCACTTCATACGACGTTCCTTTTATCTGGCATTCCAAATCCTCTCGTTCGCCTCCGACACTCGGTCGGTCTTCCGAAGTTTGCATAATTCCCTGTTTTTTCCTTATTTTGTAAGTGGCAAAAGGAAAGTGGTTAAGTACGGGGAAATTGAGAATGAATACCTGTTTACGGTAAAATTCCGGCGGCAGATCCTCGGCGTGAATGGAAAGGAGATTGAAAACGAAGCCGAAATACAGATAATCGTTTTGCCACGGATAAGAAAATATAAACGTAAAATCGGAAGAGGCAAAAAAAAAAAAAGAGGAAAAATTAAAATGAAAACCGCCGAAAGTTCATAAGCATTTATATATTTCCCGGACAGGAAGAAAAGCTGATTATTATGGTAATATCATTTCGGCGAAGCTTCCTGGTTCTTGTACAAATCGAGCTTTATAATTAAGCCACTGCTCCGGATAGATAAATAAGAATATTAATTATGTCAGTGTGTGGCTGGAGATAATTTCTTACTTTTTTTTTTTTCCCTTCAGCCAAAATGGATATTGTCCGGGGCATTGTCGCTGTTGCGAAGAAAATTCAATGATGTTAAAAATTAGTTAATTTTCGAATGACAGTCCGCAATTAACATTCGTCCGCAGGGCTTTCAGTGATCTCCACTTTTTAGTTTGCTTTTAAGTCAGGTTGCCAACCGAGGCGGCGTCGAGCATCGCTCGTCTTGCTGACGATCGGAATAATTCCTCGGCCGCAGCTCGCTCGCTTGTGGAAAAGTCGAAAGAACTTCGCCAAGTGACGCCACGGATATAAGGCAAATGCTGATTAACTTCAGAAAGGTTTTCTTTTAAGCGGTGCTTAAGGTCGGGCCCGTGACGAGTCTTTAACTGACCCACCTCGGGGAAAGTGGCATGGACCTGATTACGCCTTTTCCATCGTGATTCGAGGGAAAGGAAAACGAGGAGAACGCCTTATGCGCGATTCATTAAAGAACGGATCTTGGATTTTTTCTTTTTATTTTTATTTTTTTTTATAAATCGGAAATGGAAAAAAAGGTTTTCCTAGTGGTCCGGTTACCGGGGCAGCGACCTCGTGAGCCCTGCCTTGCCGCGCTTGAGGGTGGCACTCGCATCCCCGGGGTCGACCGCACCCCGGGGGCTGCTCGTCCGACTGCGGATGAAGAAACTGAAACGGGGCAAGCGGAGCTGAGGCGCCGGAAAAAAATTTTCCGATCTCCGCCGGGCCGAGTTTTCCCCGGCGGCGGAAACCCGGTCCGGGGGGCAACCGGCGGCTGAGCTTTCCCGGGCGACTTTTTGAAATCCCGGTCCTTGGTTATCGCGTTCACGCTCCGTTAAGCTTCGCGGCGTTATTTTAAAACTTTCCCATTCGTTTTGGGTTTAATCGATATTCCTTTCCGCTCACCGATAAGTTCAGCCATTTTTTTTTCTCTTTTTCGCCCTTTGCTTTGATATCGAAATATTCTTTGCCGCTGAAGAAAACGAGAATGCGATTTATGAAAGAAAAAAGGGGGGGCGGGGGAAAAATGTGAATTATAAAATATTTTGGCTTAAAAAACAATAAAGACAAGAGAGAAAAATGCTTCATCCGTTTATGTTGTAAAATGCGAGATGAAAGGGTCGGCGAAAGGTATTTCGATATTTTAGGAATTTGCCAAACGGATGCCGAAGAAGAAATTAAAATTAACCAATTTCGATATACATTCGGTATGAGGGTACATACTGGAGAAAGAGGAACATGGATGTACTGCATTTCCCCCGCGTCTAATACCGGATATTAATACATGTGTAATATCTCTTGCGCACTGCACGAACGTCGGGGATGGGCTATGAAGAATTGCGAACCTGTGCATCCTGGAGGAATTTTAACTGCATCGTTTTGCTCCTCCCTTAATGGTCTCCGGTGTTGCGCTTCCGCCCCTCGGGCTTGATTTTTTGATCGGGTATTGGTGCGCCGCGTGATATTTAAATTTTTTAATTATACAGAAAACAGATGGGGTCATCCTGCGGGAACTGCTGACGGTCCAAAAAGAAAAACCTCTTTTCACGCGGTCCAGTTTTCCCTTTGATTTGACGGGAGTGCGCTACGTTAGGGGAGCGAGAAAATTAAGGGTGAACTTCCGGAAAACACCGGATCGGGGCAGATGAATTTCACTTGATGGAACGTGGAACCAGTCGAGGCATTTAATTTCGAAGTCTAAAGTCGTCGGATTAAAAAAAAAAAAAAAGTTCGCAGTTCGAAACAGTTTAATAATCGTTTTGAGGAATGGATGCATATAACCGTTGCTCTTAATTTCCTTAGGGAAAATTGTAATAAAAGGGCCCTTAATTGTGGACGAGAAAAAAAAAAAATGTGGAATTGTTGCAGAAGAGAATGGAGCGGGAAAACAGTTTTCCACAGTGACAAATGCCCGGAAAACGGGGATCTCGAAGGGTGGGTCGGTCTCATCCATTTTTTTTTTTTTCTCTCTCCTCTTCTTTAATTTCCACCTTAAACGGTGGAAGGCATTTGAAATTTTTCATATTTTCCTTTCTTTTTTTGTTGCGGAAATCCTTTCCTCACCCCGACAGACCGCCTTGTTTCTGCGGCGGAAGACGGTGCGAGCGAAGCTCCCGTGCCGCCGGCGTGAGAAACTTCTTGCCGCGGTTGCTGAACGCAAAGGTCGGAAATTTCCGCCGGCTTCCGTTCGCCGGCCGATGGGAAAAATGAGGCTTTTGTTTGCGCCCCGAACGCGTTCCGTTCGTTTGTTTCTGGCGATCCGTTCGATGGGATTTAGATGCAGAACCAAATTTGCCGGTTGAAGATCTACGGGATTGCCTTTGAAAAAATTTCCACCGGAACCTCCTTCGCTCGGAATTCCTCGGGGTAGCAAGTGTCTGGCTTTGGCACGGTGAAGATGTTTAATTTTGTTAAGCTTCGATTCGAATTTCGACTTGGAGAAGCTAATTTGAAATTGTTAGGGAAAAAACTGAAGTCCAATAGGTGTTAGTGAATTAGGTTCGCGGCGGGACCTTTGCAGTAAGTAAAATTCCGTTTGATGCGGGGGGATGAACCTTATAACCGGGTCCATAACTCTTGCTTTAATTTGAGATATTTTCTTTTAAGAGGAGCGAATTTAATACCGCAGTGAAAAATGCGCATCATCCGCGCCGGTTTAAAGAATTAAAATTATTTCCCCGGGATAGCTGTTTTTCGGGATATCAAGGCTCCAAAGCTTAAATCCGAAGATTTCCACTATTGAATTTGCATAGTAAAGTATAAATTTTAAGCTGCGGAATGGAATTTCATAAATTCCCGGTGACGGTAGAGAAATTTCAGTTTTCCGGAGTAATAAAGTCCGTGAATGGAATATAAATAGAGTATATATATTGTTTCAGTTTTTCTTTTTCCGCGCGCGATATATGCGTTTGTGTGCGTATGTGCAACTTCGAAGCAGCGGTTATGGATTTTGACCCTAACTGCTCTTGGGAGGCGAGGGTAAATCATCCCCTAATATATATATAAAAGTGCCTTTTGTTTTTGGAAAACAAATGCTTCATGTTCTGAATTTGAAAAATATATTATTAGTATTTTTATATAAGTAACGGATATCACAAATTTCCTCCCCGAAAATGTAATAAATAGATATTTTAACGTGACGCGGAGTCTGATTAAGGCAGTAAGATATTCGTCGCTTAAAAAATTGCTTTCCCTTGATAAGCACCGCATATAAATAATCATAATAATAACAAGTAGCATTTTCGGATTGAAAACTGAATGACTGAACTGATGACATTTCACTTATGTGCAGTTAAAATTACTTTCTTTCGCGGCTGAAGGGCTATTAAATAAAAAAAAAAAAAGAAAAGTTTTTCAGTAAATTTATAAGTGTGATATATATTATGATTTTGAAAATTCGTCGCTTTTAAATTGCGATTTGAACTTTTGTTGTTTTCGCGGCCAAAACTCATTTACAAGTGCAGTTGATTAACGTTATCCTTAAACGGGGATTAGAAATGTTCGCAAATTTTAACTTGCAGCGTGATATTATTGAATGTCGTTTTGAAAGATTTATTTCGGCACAAAATATGCTCCGGTTAATACTTAAAACACGGGATCGCGATTATCGTATTTTATCGGAATTAATTGAACGTTGAAATTTTGCCGTTGTCATTGCATGTGCATGGTTTCTTGCTGGATTTTTAACAAGCCTTCGAAACGACTCTGATTTAAGGGCCGCCTTGCTGTCGCATGAATACGTTTGAAAACGAGACCGTTTTAATTATATTGTTATTGCATATCGCATACATATCCTTCACTCCGGTCTCCTGCGACGGATGGAGCCCAACCTTTTTCGATTATCCAACGGTTACTTTATGGGAAGGCTCATCCGTCAAGCCGGTGTTTGCGGAAAATTTTTTCCCATATTTTCAAAATTTTCACCTAAATATTTCATTCCGCCGCGTTAATATCGTTGACCTCTTCGTTTTGTGTCTCTCATCAATTATCCAACGGATATTTGGCAGATATCGCTCGGGTTTTTTTTTCTCTTTCGCGATCCGGCGAGGAATCCCTCGAGACCGATTAAGGTTTCAGGGCTCGAAAAATATTTTAATTTTCAGAGGCTTCAGCTCGGCGAACCCGACTTATCTTACCCGTCGGGAAAAAAAGGGAAAACTCATCGAAACGTCAGAATCTTAATTCTGCCGCTGTGGAAGGCTCGAAATTTCGAGAAAAATCCGATTGCAGTCGTAAAGCGGAATTTTCAGCCTCCTTCCCGCTGGTTATTCCACGGCCGCGGCATGCTTCCGAGGATTTTTCCTTTTTTTTTTTTTTTTTGCCCTTCCCAAAAGGATGACAAATGCTCCTCGAAGGTTTCATTTTTTTCCCTCGATCGGTGGGGAAAGGAAGCAGAATCTGCTTCCCTTCCGTGCGGCGGAGGACCTTTGTTTGAGCTGCCTCCGTGATTTTCGTTCAGCTGGAGCTTTCCCGGATGGCGGCGGCAGCGATCGGAAACGGAAAAAGCTTTTTGATTGAATTATTGCGTGACTATTTTGCGGCGTTCGTCTCCGGAGGATGTCGAGAGCGTCTTTCCGTTAATGACCCGCGCCGGAAGGGAGAGGGAAGAGCCTTTTTCCTTCGAAGCCACGGCAGTCGGAGGAGGTTCGCCGGCGGAAGGGGAAAAGGTGAGAGGGGGTTGCGCGCAAGGCTTCCGGCATCCGAGACGGCGCCGGAGATGGGTTCCCGCCCGCGTTCGAAAGGATCTGCAGCCGACAGAGAGTGCCCGAACGGATGAAAGTGCGGCCCGCGGGCACGCTGCTCTTGATCGCGATGAGAAAAGAATTGTTTGCGGTCGTTTTCGGCCCGTTCGGGCTGTGATCGAGGGCAGATTCCAACTTTCGGCACGTATTTCGTTGCGAATAACAAAGGAGAGACTCAAAATTCTCTCGTTGTTAATGAATATAAAGAGGATTCCACCTAGAGAGCATTTTCCTTCTTTTTTTTAAATAGCAGAGTGAATTGTCCCAAACAGAGCTGAAGCATTACCGAACGATCTATAAGGGAAATTTCGAAGCTTTTAGAATTGGCGTGCGAAGGGGCGTGGTGGGAAAATGGAAAAAGGAAAAGCGGCGTCAGGATTCGATTTGAGAAAGTGCTTCAGATTGAATTCGAGAGGAAAATTTGAAGTGGTCAAGTCAAGTTGCCCTTTTGATGTTATTTGAAGAGTTTTCCGGCTTATATTTCGTCTATACGTGAATCCTTCATCCGCCGGGGCTTCGGCCTCTCTTTTTGGAAGTGTTGATGTTCGTATGCGAAAGGAAAGGAATGAAAAAGTGAATTTTGTCAATCGCAGGATGGCGCCCAAAAGACGCGGGGACTTCGGAAATCCCGAAATGGGTTTTCGGTCGCTTGCTTACCGAAAGCGAACACTGACGGCTATTCGGATGAATCAGGCACAATCGTCAAATTACCGATTTCAGCGGTGCTTATTTTTTTTTTGTAACCTGCTGAAATTCTCTAAGCTCGGCAACGTGCCTTCGCACCGTGGCAACGGAACAGAATTTTTCGGTGGCGCATTCCGCGATATTTCCGTCGCAATGTGATTCCCGCGAGAGGTTTAAACCCGCAACGGATGATTGGAGAAGCGCAAGAGACAGATAGCAGAAAGTATGATTTTCAAAGTGAAAACGGCAAATATTTTTTGATAATTATTCACTTTGGAGGTATCTGCCGCGCATATCCAGGCACCGATGCACGTTTGACAAGCGCTCCGAGCTGTTTTCGCTTAATTTATGGTTTTTCCACAGCGGCAAAAGAAGTTGATCCGCGTCCCCCGAAAATGAGGAAAATCCTACCGCGGTATCATTTTTCCCTGTTCGCGCAAGCGAAACGTGCAGAATTGGCGACGTCAGCATTCCGATTTTAAGGAATGTCAGCGGCCCGTTTGATTAATGCCTTGACGTTCGCACCCGAGAACGGGTTCGTAAAGACGAACGGAGTCCGGATTTTAAAGAATGCATATTGGTTGTATTCTTTTTCAATTTGGAGATCGGAACCCGCCGGTTGTGATCACTCTCACGGAGAGCCGGCAATCTTTAATCCGCTACAGTATGCTGAAACTGGATTCGCGTTTGCTCCGCAACCTGTCGAGGGCGACTGTTACAGCCTTCGCTCTGGAGTCATCCTTTCCTAACGAATCCCTTGAAATGCCGGAGACGGGGCCCCGTGTCACGAGAAGGCTCTAATGAAAACAAACGATGCGTGGAGCATGTTTAAAAAAATAATAACAGGAGTATAAGGGAAGCATGTGCACGGCTCAATTTATCATTTCATCCCTTTTGGGCAAATAGGAATTCCTCATCATTGCCCCGTTTGTTTCATTCTCGTGCCGGATAAGGTGAAGGCATCTTTTCGCTTTGTAAGAAGACTGTTTAGGAGCCTCATTTGATTACTCATATTCCCATCATCGAACGCGATCCCTCTCTCCCTAGTCGGAGGAGGAAAAGCGTTGGATCACTAATAAGTCATGGGAATTCTTTCCCCGTGATGAGCAAACTGAAGGGAAGCGCAGGATCTAACCTTTTGCCCTCGCTTATTTACCCAACTATTAAATTTATATAAAGCAGGTTTTGGTCCCCCCCCACGTGCGACGGTTTGTCGAGAGAAATTCCTCCCCGGAAAGTGCAACTGCACATGAAGCAAACGGACCTGCATCGTTCGGCAGCTACGACAGCGTTTAAACTGCACGTGAAACCCTTAGGCGTTGGCTCCATTTACAGATCTCAGGATCATTTCACCTAAAATGCTAAACGAACATTTTCCCGTCGAAGAAGAGGCGAAAACACTTTCGTTTACATTGTTAACTATTAATTTTATATTTGATTTTTCGGATTCGGGGATTTTCGAAAAAGGGGAAGAATCAGGTTCAGTACGGTGGATTCCGATTTCGGTTTGCTGTGACCGAAGCACGTAGGATGTTATCCGCCGTTCGTTTCGAGACGCTGAATGCCGTCGCGAGAATTGCAATCGGGGGCTGCTGGAGGTTTGCGGGAGGAAGAGGAAAATTTTCATTTCTAAAATTAATTCGGATTTCGGACGGTTGAAACCTTTCAGGGTCCCTAGGTGAGCAGCGGCAGCCTGAAAGGGCCGCTGGAAAATATTTTCCGGATGGGGAAGCGTTCGAAGTTTTGATGGAGAAAAGTTTTCAAAAGGGTTGGATCGGGTAAGTGGGCGGAGACGTTATCATGATTTTGCATGGAGGAAAAACGGAGCCGTGGGGATGAAAGATGGCGAAGACTCCCCTGGCAGGGAGACATGAAGAAAACAAAGAAAGCTTATTTTTTATTGCGAGGAATCTTAGGTTCCCCAACAGCTTCCCGGAGGAAATTACATCTTGAAATATGGAGGTGTTCACCAATCCGGATGATGGGACGGAATCGGGACTATCGCTCTTGTCAGCTCTTTTTATTTTTCTTCTCAAATACTCACCTCTCCTCAATAAAATTTGCATAATTCAATCTCTTTTGCCTACCTTCCCATCCGACTTAAACAGAAATCTTTAATTTCACCCGCTTCCTGCCACGAAGCTTCCACGCGGCAAAGTTCCACGTTCGATGCCTGGCGTTCTTCGCACCTAACCGAGCGTGTTCGCCCGTTTTCGCAGGCTCGCGAAGCATCCTGCTCGAGTGTGGGGTTGACGGTTCGATCGCGGAGGGATGACCCGGAATGATTTTTGCGGGATCAACTTCTTGTTCGAACAGCTCCGAACGGCGGACGAATCTCCGGGGGATGTCGGCAAAGGCCAAATTATTTTTTGGAAACGAGAAGGATAAATTGTTGTTCCGTGCCCGTGGACGTGAAAATCGCGGTTCGCGGCGAGTTATTCTCTTCGCCCGCAATCGGTGGGATCACTCGGAGATCGTTGAAATGTCTCGGTTTTTATTGAAATACTTGGGAAGATTGAAAAACCCATCGGAAAAGCTCCTTTCTCCATGACATCTCCGGACACACTCGAGGCTGATCGCATTCGAAATGGGTGCAGAAGCAATTTTCACCAAGGCAATTTTACTTGCCCTTTTATTACGTTGCCCGTTACATAATTATTTGGAGTACCTGTCGTCGATCGCGGTTTACCTTTTAGCGAACGGTTTTCGGGATCATCCCCCGGGATCTGAGCCACCCTCGCTCAGGGTGGAGCCCCGGATCGAGCCCCCCGAAGGAAGAGCTCGCACTGACAGCGGACCCGTGCCGAAAGTCGGAGGTTCGTTGAAGCCGACGAGATTTGTCGTACGCTGCCGGTTTTGCGTTACGATCCGCAGTTTCGAAACTATTTGCATATTTCATCGAAGGATTTGCAGTTTCGAAACTTAATAACATTTCCAAGTACATTCATTTCCTCGGGAGGAATTTTAGAAATGGAATTTATCAATTGAAATTTTTCATTTCGCTCCTCACGCGATTTGCTGCCTTTCAGGAATTTTAGCCCCGGATCGCCCTCCGGGGGAGGTTTCGAAAAATCAAGATATTTTCCCGCCCCATTTAGATTCTTGGCGAAGTGCACGAGAACGAAGGGACAAAAATATTATGCATTAAAATATTGTGATTCCCAAGCTTCGACATTGTTTGCAGCAGCGGTGGGACAGGGCAAAAAAAACCCTTTTATATTTTCATCATTTTTGATTGTATCGCTGCCGGATTACCTGCGAATCTTATCGAATCATTCAATTGAAGTTGGACATAAAATGTACCGAGCGAAGTTCGAGCCTCGGCTTTAAATGTGCTCACATTACGAACCTAATTGTAATTACCGAAGCTTAACTTTTGGTTTTTTAAGTTGGATTTTTGACTTTTCTGTTTGTTTAGCGTGTGCCGAGAAACCCTGCTGAACGCTTGCGGGAAATTTTTCTCTCCCGAAAGGATAGTGGACGTTGTCCGCACATTAACGTTGTGTCAGGTCCGAGTCGGACTGCGAAAAACTGCTTCATGAAAAATACCCAGCACGGAGTTAATATTTTTTTTTTTTTTTTGCTTCGGAAAATCCACGCAGATTGCGGGCTTCGTGGTTTCGGAGTACCCTCTTGATCCTTTCCCGGCGAAGGTTCCCTCGGGAGAGAATATCCTCTTAAGGGCCGCGATTTCCGAGCATCCTAACACAATTTCGGATAAAAAATTGCTTCTTATTCCTTGGATTTTTGCTTTCTTTTTATTGGCAAAAAGGAAAAAAAGGAATTTTTTTTTTTCCGGACAAGGCTCGAACCTTTCGATGGATCTTTTTTTTTCCTCTTTTTCCTTTTTTTCCTCTTTGCGCGTTTTAAATCCCCGTTTCTGAAGGCGGAAAAGTTTCCGAAATTTCGACGCCGGATTTGTTCGGACTTCGAAAAGGTTCTTTGTTTGAGTTCATCTCCTTTAGACTTTGTCTTGCAGCGGTTCTGCCTTTGTGCTCCGACCACTTCCACTTCGTCGCAATTTCCGTTTTCGCGGTTTCTTTTCAAATACCCCCCCCCCGGCGGCTTTCCTCCAGGGAGGAAAAAATCGATGAAGCGTTTTGGCCCACTTTGAAAATATGACGGCTCCTTTTCGTTGGGAAAAAAAAGGAGAAACGTTCGGGATGCCCCCGAAAGGTTTTCCGCGGGGGACGCTCGGTTTTTTTTTTTTTTTTTACATTTTGAAAATTTAAATTTTAAATTTCTGATCCGCGTCCGGAAACGGACAAAAATGTCGCGTCAGGTACAATCCCGAACCGAAGCTTTTGTCCGTGAGGGATAATGAACCTCGATTGTCGTTTCGCTCTTCGGCGGACGGTGAGAATGCAGAGGCGAGGTACCCGCTCTGGTTCACGCACTCCACACGGTTTTAATTGTCTGTCCAAAATACTTTTTCATCTCCCGTTAAATCTCGGTCCGCGAAAAGAAGAGGCACGAAACAATTTTTGCGGATTCCTTTTCCACAGATTCCCCATAAGCTTCGTTTCAGTGCACTGGGGAACCGCTGCCTTTTTTCTTTTTTTCCATTCCGTCACATGAAGGAAATGCATTAATTGTGGTAGCAGAAACGTCTGCAGTGCAATTAGTTGGTTAAGACAATAATTTTAAAGTTACATTCTTCGTTCCAGTTAATTGCAGCTTTTGCCCGGTTTCGCGTTTAAAAATTATTGAAGTGTGTCTTTGCGGAACGATTTTTTCCATTGAGATCACGCTTATTACACGTTCCCTTTACGCGGGAAACATACGTGGGTAATAACTCGTATTTGAGTATTCCTCCGAGCATTAGTGAGTTACTAAAATCGGTGCAGCAACATCTATCCAAAACGCAATCCAGTGTGAATAATAAGAGTATGGAACTATTTAAGCTCACAATGGGAATGATATGATAATCAGAATTTATTTTCAAGTGGCTAACCATTCGGTGTGCATTCTAAAAAGACGAGGAAAAATTCTTGGTCAACTGAAGTTTTTATTGCTCCTTCTTTGGCCTGTCTTCGGTACGAGTGGAACTTTTAAATCGTAAAAAAAAAAAAAAAAAAAACAATTATATCCCGCGAATAAAGATGTTTGTTTAGAGATAAAATGATGCTGCAAGTGAGAGTAAGTGAGAGTAAAAGTAATATTCCAGGGGCTACATTATCCCACTTTCTTGGAGTTTCACGTTGGAACGAATAAAATACTGCCGTAAAATAATTTCCTTTTGTATGAACGTAAATCATAGGAGAAGAACGGAGGTTGTAACTGTAAGGAGAAGCAAAGAAGTGGATAAAGCCTGTGGAAACGTGCGCGAGATAATGCCGGATGCGAAACGGAGAAATCCACGGATGGAATCTCAACTCGGATATTTACTACGGGCGAACTGGAGAACCAAACAACCCGTTCGCTGAAGAGCAGAGAAATATATTTGAATGGCTCACACCGAAAGGGTGCAGTAAACATTCAAAAGGATTGCAGCGTGGAAGGCGCCGCTGACGCGAGACCCACAGCGACAGCCGAATAGAACGAAACGGATGTGGCTTAGGGAGCGGACCCTTTTCGCCGTGGTGTTCGCACCCAATATCTGCTGCTGAAATAAGGATAAATTTATATCATGTTAAAGTGAAAAAATCATAAAATTTAATTCCATCTGCTTTAAAACTTCCATTTTCCGGGGTATAATCAAGTTTCTGTATTGAATAAACTGCTCATTAAGTTGAAATAGAGCAGCCGATGAGGATAATCAACATGCAAATGGCGGAAGGGTCGAAGGCATTGTCTGCTACCATCAGCATATTAATAATGGTTCTTTGGATGAAGGACTAAATATTAATAATAAGACCAAGACTTAGGAGAAAGCTTTACTTCCCTTCTTTTTAACAAAGATTTTCGCCTCCGTACGTGTATATGCCTTTCTATGTGTCAGGCACATATAGATGCACAATGCAATGCTACCGTTTATGCAGAAAAGGCAACGGAAGATATTGGAAAAAGATGTTAAGGAAGTTGTTTAAACCCTGTACATTATTTATTTTTTTAGTTATTACGGATTACGTATCTATATTGTAACAAATCTTGGTTGTTCATAGTGATTTGCATTTACGCTTTCTTTTTATGAATAAATAAAGAGTGCTTTTTTTTCCATCAAATTTTTCTTATTGCTTCCTTATTTTCTCGACTGTTCATTATAACGATATTTAATTTTGCCGTTTTTGCCAGTAAGCTTTTAAAAACAAAAATACCACAGCTACGACAATTCTGAAGTGAAGTACCTCTGAATGTTTGCATGGTTCATTTTGAAAGCTTAGTTGTTTCTTGAATCTTAGAGCCGCGTAGTTCCTATTCATTTACAATTTCAACTGCCAAAGAAACTTATTTTTTATGCAGTTTTAACCTTTGCAGAAAGCTCGCATTCTGCATTTGTTGGGAATTTTATAAAAATCCATTCGCTCTGGATGAAAACATACGAAAGAGATGTCCCGTCCGTCCCGAAACCTGAACAAAAATCCACGTTACACGCTACAAAAATGATCATTAAATAATCTCGGACAGTAAAAAACATTCCGGGCACAAAATCCTGCGTCAATCGAATCCGTTTTAATTAGTAAATCAGAGTCTTTAGATAGCTTCAGAGTGGGAAATATCATTCGGTGGCTAAATAAAATATAAGTTTTCCATTCGTCCGCTGCATTTATTTATATTTGCATGAATCTTCCACCGTCAGATGCAGCGTTTCACGCATCCTCAGGCGCCAAGGCTCAGGTAAAAAAGTCGCCGAATGGCAAGGCGTCAGAAAAATTTCAAGTCTGAGATCGCTTTTCGTCTGAGGCGCCGAAGGCAGCCCTTCGCGGGACGGAGAGGGATTTCGCCGCTGAAAAACGAAAAATTTTCCCGAGTTTCCAGGGAAGCTCTCGGGGTGGATCCGGAAAGGAAAAGCGCTGCGGAACGCAATTTTCGGCGGGAAAGTTAAAAGCGAAACGCTCTCCACCTTCCGGGACGGGGGGACGATCGTTCCCGCCGGACGAAAATTGAAAAAAAATTAAACCGGAGGCCCCCGGGAGGAAGGTTGATTTGCGAACAAATCAATCTTGCACGTTGACGAGCTCCGGACGGGCCGGAAAATTGCGACTGATGACCCCCGTCCCGGAGGTTAGTCGCTGTACCTGGTGGAAACTCGATCCCAACGTGGCCACCCAGCGGGCTTATTAATCAAATCGTTGCTGAACTGAGTCAAATGCTTCTCCGCTAATAAACTGACGCCAAAAACTCATTCAGCGTATGATTTATTTTTATTAGAAAGCGGTCGGGTTTCTCTGTCGAATCCCGAAACGGCATTAAGTCGGCCTAGAATCAATGGCGGTTAATTAAAACCTCTCATTTTTCACGTATGTAGCGCCGGGGAGAGACCATTTGTTTATTCATCCATTTCCACAGCGGCGAAGGAGCAATTTCCAGGTTCGCGGCGGAAGTCGAACCTGCGCCCCATTTCCCGTTTCGGAACCGTTTGATCCAGGCGCGAGCGAAGCGTCTTCATCAAATTTTCCGGCAGAGGCCGTTTGGAAATGCAAATGGAACAATTTCGCTTTATTAATTCCCGAACCGGTAGCGAGACGGATGGAGTCGTAGGAAGAGTTATAAGATATTTCTTTTTTCGGATTTCCATCAAGATCCGGTTCCAGTTCTTACGTGGATAATCGCGGCGTGCTTGAGCGCTTTTGGATACCGTCTTTCGCAGGTTTAGCATTGTGTCAACCGCTTAAGATCGCAATCTCGTGCACATGTCAAAATGTCAGCGAGTAGCGGAGGCAATTTGGAAATGTAACAAGAATTCGGTAATAGCTTATTGCCCGTCTGGAGTTCCGATGGAATGTTGGAGGCTAAATGCAAGCGGCTTTCCGTGCGGAGGGTGGGAAAAAAATGACGTGTCCCTTTGCTGAAAAAAAAAAAAAGGAAAAAAAGAAGATTTTTTTATTAAGTTAAATGAGGCTGCTACCAAAATTGTAAAAATACCACAATATACACCGATGGTTCGGGTTATTGCCACGATCCTCTCGGGGTTACTAACAAATTGGAAAATATTGTCTTTGAGGGAACTTCCATTTTGTCTTCTTGCCTTTCGCGGGATGTAAAGTCGAAGATTGGGGCGGTATTTGGTGAAGAGGAAGTGATCGGGGACCGTGTTGAAAAATTTCAGGTTCGGAAAATGTCAGACATCGTATTAAAATCCCGTGATACGTTAAATACCATATTTTTTGATTAGCCCACAGTCGGGACTGTAACTCAATACGTTAAACGCTGGGTGGTTAATGCTGCATTCATAAATCCTTTGTCGATATCACAACATTTGAGTTTAACTACATATTCTTAGGTTCCTAATTTGATTTGCTTCTTTTATAATTTAAAATGTATTTATGTAAGGAAAGAATTTTTCCGTTTTTAGGTTGTTTTTTTTTTTAAAAGTGAAGTTTACCCTTTTGCCTAACAACTTTCAAACGAAAAAGGATATAGCTCTTGTTTTCATCTGTATATTTTTAATTTTTTTTATATCTGCTTCGATAATGACATTTACGTTTATATCACGTCCGTCAAATTGTATTGCGTTATTATTAATGCACATGCAGAAGGTATGAGGTAACAAATGCGGTCGAGGGTGCCATCTAAACACACCCACGATGCAATATCGTGAAAATGCTTTTTTGTTCTCGTTTCAGGTACGTCTGAAAATTCCAGTTTTACAAAACGCAAGCTTCTATTAAATACTGCATGCTACCGTCAGATCACAGCACGTCTTGCGGGTTTAAAATATTCCAGGTATAGCAAATGGCGATACTTTTACGATACTTTGTGATCCAGGTACGAGGAAGATTATAATTCCATAAAAATCCGTTAGATAGCGTTCCTTGCAACATTTTTACTTTTATCCATACGGTCTTGCAATCGCGCCTTAAGTTATTACCAACATTTTTACAAGCTACTAATAATTATCGAATTATCGCAAACGCAAAAAAATTAACCTAACGTGTGCTTCGTTATTTTGAACTGAAATAAAAACTAGTATCCTGCAGTAGAGATTTCATGTAAAAATCTAAGAAACGCCAAATGACATAAAGGTAAAATTGTGAAAAATGTATATAAATAGCCTTCTATAAAGATAATAAAATTTGTCAGGTGAAAGCAAAGCTAAGGTATGAAGAAATAATGTTCATAATATGAGTAAAAACGCATCGAAGAGAACAACTTTAAACAAATCTTAACCAAATCTTTTTAAGACTTTCAGACCTTTTAAATGTTTTCTATATATATATTTTTTTTTAATTTTTCAAGTTTAGATGTGCGAAATATATAAAAATGAAATATATTTTAATTCCTTTCTTATACACGACTGCTTGGGAGAGCCGCAATTTACAAACATTTATTAAAATATTCACTAATATAAAACTTCCATGGTATTTGTGTTGAAAAGGATGCTCTTTTATTCGACTTTATATAATCGAAAATATATATCTTTAGAATCTAAGTGGATCACGGATGTAAAAACAGTGGAAGCTTTGTAAAATATCACGCAGTCATATCGGCGTATGGAGTGTTTTATTATCAGTGGAGGTCGAAAAAAAAATATATATAATAAAAAATTTTCGGTATCTAATGACATTTTCAACGTTTTTCGAGATCTTTCGATGGTTTATAAAGAACTGAAAAAATTTTTCCAACGCAGAGTTGTTGCACTGAGACAACAAAACCTATTAAATTCAGCACTTTCGAACGCCGTGTTCCTATACAAATCTCTTGATTTACATAAAACAAACTTGGATAATGGCATCGATTTTGATACTCAGTTTTTTATGCTCTTCCTTCGAACTCCCTTCAAAATTACCATTTATCCATTAAATTTATCCGGATAAAACTGTTGCTTGTCAATTTTCAACGATTACGCTAAGCCTCTTTAATTTATCCATCAACATTTTGTATGTTTGTTTGAGGAATTCTAGAACGAACTTTTCCTTAGGATGCAAAAATTTTTTTTTATACGAAATTTTCCTAGTTTTTTTAAACGCTACATCCAGCGAGTACTGTTATATGAAATATATTTTAAATTCAAAACTAGTTTTATTTTTTTATTTTTTATTTTTTTATTACGAAGCAAATGTAAAAGGAGTTCGAAAATATTGATTGTAAAGTGTTAAACATATTAATTTTTCGATAGTAAATTAAGTTGAACTGTTATATACAATGCCTTTGCAACGACTTGCATCAAGCTTCATTTTTTTAATGGTAACATCTTTATAACCGGCATGATAGATCAAATGAAAATATATTTTTATGTATATATTTGCGGCGTGAGACATCAGTTAATGTGATTTATCAATCAAGAATACTTTTTTTTTTTATGATTTAATCGATAAATTTAAGAGTGATTTTGTTCTAATAAATTTCCTCGGTAAAATTGGAATTTATTTTAAGGTTTTTCGTTTTTATTCCTCATGTTTTTGCACTAGAGCACGACCTTATTTAAGAAATTATGGTGAACGATCTTTTCCATAACGTACCAGTCATGAAACAATAAAGAACTTACATTGGGAAAATAACAATTTTTTTTATTTTATGAAATTGATTTGATCGGTTTAATCAGTGGGGAATAAAAAAAATGTTTATCACGGACGATCCGACAGCAAGACAGTGAATTTCCATGTCTAAAGCAATTTTAACATTCTGTATGCACAAATATAATACACAATGGACATCGATTAGCAGTCATTATCTTACGATCACGCCAAAATATTAACAAGTTGTGGTGGTTAATGAACATCCGATTGATAGTAAACCTACTTATATTAATGGTTTTTTAAAATGTTTTCTTGAAACAAGTAATTTCTGAATCGGAGAGTATGGCAACAGATAAAATAGTAAAAAAAAAAAAAATGATTTCGAGATCCTGTAAGCATCTTGTATCGGAGGCTTGTGGATGGCCTGTGAGACCCTTGCACCGTTCGTTGTTACTTGTATCGTTTATGTAGCTTCTCCATGATAATTTGTATCCCGTGTGTCATTTCTTCAAGGTGCAACAATTAAAACAAATGGTATCAAATTCATAAAAAATGCAAGATATTAAAAACAATACGAAAAAAGTGTTCAGTTCTTGTTACATTAACTTTGCTCCTGGCAATATGCAATGGGAAAACACATTTAAAAAAATATCTTTTTTCGGAGTCCGACTGAAAAGACATTTAAAAGAAGCTTCGCAGCTTCTCGACGTACACAGAGCTGAGTTTCTTTTTAAAGGACGTTTTACGTATATGTGAAATCTTTAAGATTGCACCTCTGTCACGGTTACATTAATGGGTTGGTTATTAAAGATTGAAAAAACTTCGGTTAGTGGATAAATAATCGGGAATCTAATTCCTTACTTTGTAAGTATAAAAATTTCCTTATATAAGCTGGCGCTTATGCTGATTCAGAGCTGCCTCCACGTTTTTTAAATTAGATATCTCACATCCAACTTTCTACCTTGTTACGTTATCTTCGGATGTAATGAAATTTCATTGCGGTTGCTTTGAATCGCGTTGCAGTTCAAGTTATGCTGCATTCGATGGGAAAAGCATATTCATATGTTGGCTCTTACTCTGTAAAAATTACCTGATATTTTTCTGACGTTGCGTTATCTGCCCGCATTGTTGTAGTTGGCCATCCATCATCGAGATTCTCGATTAAATTCCATGTTGCCGCCTTTGTAAAAAATACACCGCATTCCTTCCACGTTCGTAATGAAATTAAAGCAATGCCATTTTGCGGTACGGCACGTTATGGATCGCATTCTGCGTCGACGAGGCATTCCAGAAAGGTAAAAAACGAAAATTTCTTGCCCAAAAACCGGTTCCACCGGTTGATCCGCAAGGTCTTATCCGGAGAATGATTGACGCGGACCCGTCCGTCGGGTCATTAGCTCATCTCAATCCTTCGTAATTCGAGCACAGGTAAAGGACCTTTGGTTCCGAAGCTGTCAATCGATCCGGTTGTTCGGTTAAGACAAAAAAAAGGCTGACGATCCACTGGGCAAAAAGTACGATCGGGTGTTATATCCGAGTCGATGAAGTGCCGCGAACTTTCTCGGCTTTTGTCTTCTGCGCCCGGAAAAGTGCCACGATCCTGGAGCTCCGTCAAAATTCCGCACCTCTCGGACGACTCGCACCGTGGATTTTTCCGCTTCCAAATCCCTTGCACGAGCACGGCAGACTGGAGCCCGGCACCTCTCGGCCGTGGCAGGGATCAGTGCCGAACTTGAAAGTTTCCAAAGCCGCGCCTTTTCTTTTTATTTCCTCCGCTTTTAACGAAAAAATCCGCACGCTTTAAACGCAACTCGACGCATCGCTACCTAACCTAACCTAGGTTTTTCCACATCTCATACGATGTAGGCGGCGCAAACGGTGCAGATTTTCCAACTTTTCTTTATTAAGCAACCATCCGCTCCAGACGTTTAGTCATACCGATTGTTGGTCTGACCGTTTTGTTAGTTTCGATACTGCGTTAGCGGTCCTCTCTCCTTGTTGCCCCTTCTAACGACCGTGTTCGGGATCGAAAAGTAAGAAAATCGCATTGCATTTTCCGGCTTCCCGGGCGAAAATTCCGCTTTTTGCATCCGCACCGAAGGCTATCTGAAAACTGGGCGAAATCGCTTGCGGTAGAAAAGAAAATGATCTGATTTTCGGCACGTAGCGATCTCTGGCTGTCGCTTACTGTTTGGCTATCGGAAAAGGAATTTAGAAAGATCGTGCTCCGGCATGAGGTATCCGCGGAGTATCAGTTCCATTAAGCAGGTTTAACATGCAACATTGTCAGAAGTTGAGCACCGGTCGTAATTCATAGCCCTGAGAGTGATTCCGCTTCCACAGTTTGAGGTTTCATGTGGGAGAAAAGTTTTTCGGCTCTTGAGCAAAAAGGGAAGCAGAAATTTTTCCTTTTTTCCTTTTTCCGGTTTCATCAGCGAAAAAGGTTTTCGTCGAGACAGTCGGAGCCCCGCGGTTTTTCCCCCGGGGAGGAGGCAGTTTGGCCGGAAATGGAAGGATCCGATCTGCACGAGGCGCAAAGGTTCCGAAACCCGCTTTTAACGAGGGAGGAAACCCGAGAGGGAAGCGCGGAATCGGTTCCATTGATATTTTGGAAGCGTTCCTCCGAATAATGGCAATTTCCGGATCCGCATGTGTCGTCAATTTCTTATGCTGACATGTAAATCGCAGCTACGGCACCGGGAAAATTTATTCTCTCATTCGGCCGCCCCGGCAAAAAGGGTTTTTCGAATTGAAAAGGGCCCCGTGAATAAGTCCCTTTCTCCCTTCTGCCCGCCTCTTCAACGTTTTTTCGAACGTTTAAATTCGCTTTTCACGCGTTCGGCTGCGAATTTAATTTCCGAAAAAAAAAAAAAACCACTTTCGAACGGTTCTCAACGATCTTCCGAAACGTTTGCAAAATCAATCTCGCTGTGAAAATTTTGATGCTTGCGGCGTTTTCCGCGTGGTGTTCCGGCGGAGATTTCCCAAACGAAAAGCCGAACTCGGCCCACGGTCCGAGATGTTCAATTTCCGGAATTTACTGCCTCTTATTCCTCACTCGAGTCGTTTCCTCGGGTTTCCCGTCCGCCCTCCAACACGTGAAATTTATATCTTTCGTCAAAGAGCGAGCGGACGAAGTCATTTTCATTTTTCTTCGGCCCCCTTGCTTTTGCTGCTGTTTCCCGTCCTGGAAATTCGGTTTTTCGGTTTGCCGTCCGTCTGCCACGTCCATGCTCCATTTGCACGCACCCTCTCTCGGAGGAACCGAAGCCCGATCTTCCGACTCGCTCCTTCATCCGTCGGAATTTCCGCGTTTCGCCTGTTTTTCCGCCTCTTTGCCTTTTCCCCGATTTACCCGGGAGGTTTTCCGGATGCGCTGGAAAACGGGGGTTCGAATGAAGTTCGCGAAGGGCCTGCGCGACCGAAGGGAGGATGCGATCCACCCCCGAGCGGCATCCGCTCCGTCCCGGGGATGATCGAAGCGGACCGTTTCGCAAATCCGAATGTGGAAAGTTAAGATTTAGATTGTTTTTTTTTTTTTTTTTTTTTCATTCATTTATTTCTTATCTGACTGCCGAAACCTCGTGCTGCCCCGTCGGAAAGGCGCGAATGTCTCGATTATTGCTGTTTTCGAGCTTGCATCCCGTCGATCCTCCACCGATATGGACCGTTTCCGCTGAAATCATCATCCGTTCGGGATGGTGGGAAATTGTTTTTCCGCTTTTCCGAATTTCGAGCCACTTCGCTCTCTGGGCCACATTTTTTTTTTATTACCTTTCGAATTTATTAGCGCTTATCGAATTTTTGTTCAGAAATTTATTATCTAAAACAAAGGAAAAAAAAAAATGAATTTTATAACATTTTTACCCTTGGCTGCGGTAGTCGATAAAAAAAAAATTTCATCTTTATGCGACAATTCGCGTTCGGGCAGCCGAAAAGCTAGCGTTAGAAGCTTCAGTTCCTTCGGTTCGCGATGCGGAAATCCAGTCGAGAAACTGAGCCGCGTCGTTTGCCCGGACCGAGTACGGCGAAAGCGAAACGGTCGTTTAAACGAGGAACCCGTCGAAAGCTACAGCGGAAAATGTCGACCTTCTGATTCGTAGTCCGAACCCGTTCCTTCGGGTTGCAGCGGAGAGGTCGAGGGGTGCCACCCGGAGAAACCGTACGCGTCAGAACGGTTTCCGGGCTTAAAAAGGAAAAAGAAAAAAATCGAAAAGCAGGAAAGGTCTGAAGAGGAACAGGAAGAAAAAAAAAAGAAGCGAGAATCTCGAACGATCGCGATCTTCGATCTTCGCTCGTCTCGATCCCCTTATCGAGGCAAAAATCGTGGGGAATGCCCGCAAATGCAATTGCCGCTGTTGTTGTTTTTTTCTTTTCGGTTTTTCGAGATCCTTGCTAATTCGATTGTGTCGATAAAAATATAAGTTTAGGAGGAAATCGAAGGAGGTCGGTTCGAAGAGGGAAAAAGCAGAAGGCGGGCAAGAAAACGGGGAGGCAGAGGAGTGAAATACTGCGGTGTTAATCAAGCCCCAGACTGGAGTGACATTTCTCCTTTAAAAGGATGAGGGATGATCAGAAACTTAGACTGCACTCTCTTCTTTTCCGCGTCTGCCTTCTTCTGCATTATTTTACTAAAAAAGAGAATAATGATAACATTTTCCGTTAAGCACCGAGGAAGCGGAGAAAAGTAAGTAAATAAATATCGCGAAAGAAGAAAATTTGATTTGTTACCGTCCGCGAAAATGATTTTTCGCCGGAGTTCATACATATATATATATAGATCCGTATATGAGAATTTAAAATTGAACTACTCTGCGGCTTACCCCCTTCTACGCTCGATATTTCCGCATCAGTCAAGTTTTTTTTTTTTTTTTTCATAATCGCTGCGTAGCTGCAGCAACGGTTCTGTTGGAAAAATTTTCCAACGTGTTTTTTGGCATGATTAAAATTAGCATCCAGCGGCATTCTCACCGCGAATGCTCAGGGAGAGAAAGCTCCTCTGCCACGGCGCAAGCAATCGGTTTTATTTCGATATTCAGCAGTGAACGGCGATTGCTTTTCGCTTTTTTTTGTCGACAGGTAGAGGAAAAAACTTGGTTCGTTTTTACGGATTCGGGAAGAAGGAAAGCTCCGAAAAAAAAAAAAAAAAAAAAAAAGAGGTGAGCTTCGTCAGCCAAAATGCGTCCATTTGTAACGAAAGCTTTCAGATCCAGAAGCATTTTGCATTTTTAACCATTCCTCCGATCTTAAATCAAATGAATTCTGCCAATTTTACGTTCGAACCTTTCAATTTTTCCCTCAGGAGCGCAGTGGGGACGAAAAAGCGCTGGAGAAAACCTTTTATTTTTTAC
>JAOWBB010003948.1:0-30509 GCA_028565995.1 Ricinus marginatus | reverse complement strand
AAATTTAAAAAAAAAAAAAAAAAAAAAAAAAAAAAACCCACGAGCTTTTCCTGCCTTTTTGAGAGTGCGCGCACGTTTTTTTTTTTCCTTTTTTTTTCCTTTTTCTCTTTTTCCACGTTTTTTTTTTTAGGTTAAGTTTTCACTTAATTTCGCCGCCGATTGGTCCGCGTAACCGTTTCTCAGTTTTCCGCATTTCGTCTTCGAAATCGAGGTTTGGTTTCCCTCCAGTTCCGCCATTTTTTCCCTCCTCGTTAAATTTCCCCCTGATTCCTCAGATTTCCACCCCCGCCGGTGAAGCTTCTCCCTTTTTTCCCGGCGCTTCGGACGCCATTTGACTGCGACGCCTCATCGGACGCTCGGCCACCGCTGAACGCTAAAATTCGAAAACGCTTTCTGGCAATGTCGGAAACGAGCGGAAGTCGCGCCCGGACGTCCACGTGGGGAAAGCGATTTCCGCCGCGACCCGTTCCGGTTTCCCGTTTTTTTTTTTTTTTTTCCTTTGGCTTGACAAAAATGCGAACCTGCTTCGCTGCGTAAATTGAGAAAGTCGAAATTCGGGATGCGCCGCGACCGTCAGGCCGGGCGAAGGCGGCGGGTCGGAAAAGCCGGGAAATTCGAAGGGGAAAGGTTCCGGCAGAAGCGGAGTTTGCCGCTGTCGAAAACCTGCAGCGTTCTGATGGCGGAAGCGAGACCGCCGTAACTTGTTACTTCGGGTTCGTTTCGCTTTTGCGAAATTTTTCCTTTTTTCTTGTCGCGCTTGAACCGGTGAAAAATTCCCTGCAAGTCGCGATCCGCTTTTGGGGGGTTGAAAGCGGAAATGATCACCGCGTCTACGGTTTCCGTCCACCGTAATGTTGGCGGACGTTGCAGTAATGGCCGCAATCGAATTCGCCGACCTGACGAAGTTGAAATTGGGGGGCGGGAAGTGCAAAAAATATTTTATCTTTTAAAAAAGTTCGCCGCGTGGCTACGGGGAGGGAAGAATCGAGCTTTAAAGGGCGAAAAGCATCGCAAGCTTCTGTCGAAGATCGGAAGAAGCCGGCGCGGAAATTTTCCGGCGAAGAGACTCGGAAATCGGGAGCGGCCTCCGGAAAAGGGCGGAAGTTGCGAAATCCCGAAGCCATGCTTCCGCCGCACCCCGAGGAAAACTCGGCCGCAAATATTTTCGGATTTCGTTTTTCTCTCCTCCCCGCCCCCGCCCCTGCGAACGATCCTCCTCCCCGTCCGGCGAAAAATTCGGAAGTCTGAAGCGGCAGCCGGAAGCGCACGAAACCGCACCCCCCGCAGCGCGATTGTTCGACGAGGAGAAAATAAACCCGAATACAAACGTGTGTGTATCATGTTTCAACAAGGAGGACTTCTCCACATTTTGTGGAACAAATAAACAAACTCGTAAGAGGCAATGCGACGGGAGTCGGAGAGCGAAGCACTCGAAGCCGTGAGGTTGCGGAGGCTGCGATCCCCGATCCTCCAGGTTAACAACATTCAAAAAACGAAAGAATCGACTTTCCCTTCGTGGAACGCCAGGCACGACCGCGAACTCTGCACCCCCCTCGCAAAAGGCATCATCACTTATTTCGCACTTACGAACTTTCTTCTTCTGCCACGATCAACCCCCGCATGGGAAAAAGACTGCGAAAGCCCGAACCTTTTTCCTCTTTTCCTTCAGTTTCGAAAAATTCGATCAAGTTTCAAATTATTATTTTTTTTTTTTTTTACTTTTTCGCTTTTATCTTTTACTAATTATTATTATTATTATTTTTTTTTTTCGATTTTTACTCCTATCCCCGTTTCTTTACCCTTCGAAAAAGAACCCGAATTCCGTGTCACTTGAACAGAGAAAAAACAAAAAATAAAAATAAAAATAAAAGAAAAAAAATTTTTCAATATTTCCTTTTCCCCCCAAAAAGAACTTTTGTTCGGTTTTTTCGAGTCAATGTTTTTTTATTCCAAATTCTGAAGCTGTTTTTCTCCCGTCTAACGCACAACTGGGTTATTTTTGTAGTGAAAAACTTTTTTAAAAAATAAAATGTTTCCCATGCTTGCCATACGCCGGCAAATAATCGGCGCGCATTTTCATTTGCCGCGATCCCGTCCACGCTTAGACTGCGAAAGCGATCGCTCGGATGCGGCTTAGCGGCAAACGGGGTTAACTCGACGTCGCTTACTTTCTTTTTTTCGGGCCGCTTCCCCCGCGGCTCCCGTCTCCGGTTTCGGCAAACACCCTCGCGGCAAACCGGGCTCCGGCGAGGGGGAAAACTTCCGTCCCTCCGGTGCCTCGCTTCGGTTCTTCCGCCGGAAACGGATGCCGTCGACGCGTCCCTTCGGATGCGGAGGAAGCGGTCGGATTCCTAGCATCGAATATGCGTTTCCCCGACGCGAGGGTCGAGCGGCGGCGGCCTCCCGGGGCGGAAGGTCCCGGTCCGCGAGGGGAGGGTCGCGCCGAAAACCGGAACTTCCGCCGCGGCGGCGTCCCGCGGGACGTCGACTTTTCGGACCGTTCCCGGCGCCGGAGGTCCCCGCGGATTTTGCGGGCGAGCCGAGAGCGTCCTTTGCCGGGAGGTTTTCCTAAGATGAAGCCTCCCGACGTAAAGTAAAGAGCTGCAGCAGCGTCGGCGGATTTCGGGGCTGCGACCCTGAGGCGAAGAAGGACACAACCGACAAAGCGGGAAGCTCCGGACCGTCGCGAATCTCGCTCCTGTCGGACCCGGCGCGACGGATCGGAACGTGGAGGAAGAGTTTCGCTCCCGCGGCACCGCTGCGGGTACGTTCCGCGAATTGCGAGGAGCCCGCCGCGTTCGAGGGATCCGCCCCGAGTCGTTCGTCGCCGCCGCCTGCGGAAAACGCTGCCGCCTGTCGCCGTTGCGGGTGACCCGTTCCTACCTCGGGCACCAGCGAAATATTTTATCGATTCCCTGCAATTGATTTATACGGAGAAAACGTCTGCGGCTGACAGACAATTACTTCCAGATGGCCATTTATCCAGGGTAAATTTCCTCGGTTTCCGCCGTGCATCAATCTTGCTGCCGTTTGCCCCGAGGCCTTTCGAAGCAATTTTCACGGCGACGAGATCTCGGACGTTCGGATTTCGAGATTTTTCCCGGGAGCGCCACGGCGGCTTTTGCCGTCGCCCAATATTTCGGATCTTTTGAAAGCGGCAAATTTCCCGTTGGAAGTTACGTACGCGCCCGGGTCGCTTCCCCGTTGAAATCGTGTCCCGTGCGAAATTTTGCGCGCCGCCGTTCGCTCCGAGCTGTCGTCCGGTACCGGGCCCCCGAAATACAGCATTACGTCAATCGCACCTCCGTTCCACGTGAAAATATGTATTTTAATATGCGACGATTGCCCCCAAATCGATCTCCGGTGTATCCTCGCTGCCGACGACTTCCGGCAAAACGACGCTGCGGGATCTTTGCTGCTTCTTCTTCGAGAGGCATCGGGTGCCGTCGGTAGCGGTCTTTCGAGACGCCTTCCGACGTTTCCCGCCGAAGGCTCCCCTTCGGATCAGGATTCGGGCACCGACGCCAACGTCGCGGTTCGAACTCCTCCCACGTCTCCCGGTTGCAACCTCGGCTTTTCCTCAAAGGCGCTTGGCGTTCGGGGAGGCAAAACAAAAGGAAATTGAAATTTGTGAAAAGGTTACGATGACCCGGGGGCATTGTCCGAAATGTTTCACATTTAGCGAGGCGATGCAGAGTGACGCCGGGGATGGTTTTTCCCTCGCAAACCGCGCACCCCCCCCCCCAAAACTGCCGAGAGGACGCGAATTGCGAGTGATCGGCCATTTCGGGGCGGGGGCCGAAAGGGAAAGGGAACCCCGAGCACCCCGCCCCGGAAACTTCTGCAGTTTTCACCCCGAAAGCTTAATCTCCGGCGGTGCAGTTTTGCATCTTAAAAGGCGGCAGCGACTCTGCGGCGCCCGCTTCGATCGAGTTCTCGGCTGCATCTCGAACGAGAGGAACTTGTCCTTTTGTGCGTCTTGTCCATTCTTTAACGAATATTAATGATTTTATTTTCGATGCTTTTTTTCACCCTGCTCTTCGCTCCCTTTCCTCCCGGGAGCAATAATTAATAACCGGTTTGGGTTCGGGATTTTCTCATTTAACTCCATCGCGATTGGTGGACGAGGCCGCGAAAATTGTCGATCATCGGGAAATTCCGGGGGCCCTTCCACGTGGGCTCTGGATCTTTCCGTTCGTTCGCGGCTAAAAAAAAAAAAAAAAAAAAAAAGGACAAAGCTCGGTTTATTTTCTTTTTTAAGGAATCCGGAACCTTCAGAAATTCCGGACTCGATAAAATCGATCTTCCGAAGTGGAGCTTTTGACCGAGTCGCCTTCTCGCGCGGCAAATCTTCTGCATCCGCCCCGAAAGCTCGCTAATGGTCCCGCCGGGGGATGAAGTAAAAGGGCAACGAACCTGCGACGTCGGTTTTCCATTAGCTTTTCCGTTTTTTCTCCCTTTCGACGAGAGCTTCGGTGACCGGTATTTGATCCTTCGCCTTTCGCAACGTGAAAGGTTAAAAGGACGGAAGGACGAGAGAATGTAAAAAAAAAAAAAAAAGTGATGGATTGCTTTCAGTCACGTCAATCATCCCTTGATATACGGGAATATACTTCACACCCTGTCAGCGCATTTTCCTCACTGCAGTTGAAAAATCCTCGCTTTAATTAACAAACGCTGCGGTTTAAAATAACATAAACATCAGCAGTGAATAAAACCTTTTATTCTAATAACACCACACACCGGCTATAATAATTTTATTGCATTTATTCCATCGTTGAATTTAAAACTGTGAGAAATAAATTTCCGAATGTTCAATAAATTTTTTATTTGCCTTTTATACTGCAACGAACCGCACTGATCCGTTTGAGCTGCAGGGAAACGTCTCCGTGCAACTGCAGCAACGCGAAATGCGGCGTTTTTTTTTTTTTAAGCGCGACGCCACCGTGCCCCAAAAACTTTGGAAATTTCGGATTTTTCGGGGCGGCGAATTCGAATGTTTTGCTTGCGGAAAGCCGAAACCCCTTCCAGAACGTGGACGCAATTTCGCCTTGTTCTACACGAAAATGACGGATAATAAAACGTCGTTTTATGTGTTCGGAAGGCTCGTGCGAAGTGCCGCGTTTTATTTTTTCCACTCTCCTAAATTTGCATGTAAAAATGTCGGCTACGTTTTTATGGCGCTTTTCAACGGTCCGGGGCGTCGTCGCCGACGGCCTCCGACGTTAAAATAAGAAAGCGATCAATGCGGGACAATCCAAACACGGGCAAGCGTTTAATTGGCGCTTGAGTTGGCCCATCTTCGGATTTCGCATCTCTCGAACAGCGATTTAGAACGCGAACCGAAATTATTTTCGGCTTTACCGAACTCATCGTAAAAAAAAAAAAATTGCCTGCAGGTTCTGCTCGCCTACACTCTTCATGTAATGTGCAGGGTATAGTTTATAATTATACACTTTTCAAGGTACAATCTGCTGTTGCACGTTGAAAATACTCAAAGTAATTAATTTCTATTTACATCGCATGGAATAATAACGAAACAAAGTCTTTCATTTCGCTTCGGCGTTCTCCGTAGGGTTGCGCAAAGCGCTAGACCGAGCTCCAACGGCGCGAGACAAAATCCGCTGCCGTTCAAGAGGCGACCCCTTAGTCCTCTCCCGCTGGTATGGCATCTTCGAGTCTCTTAATAAATTTCACCCTAAGCTCCGTGAAATTGTCCCCCTTCAGCTGGTCCTGCACAAACCACGAGCTGATCTCCATTTGCACCTGAAATGCGAAAAAAACCTGAATTTTTAAAAAATGTCTTTTTCCCACCGAAGGAAGGGGGCTCCCGCCTCAAATCCTTTTTCGTCCAATTGCGGAAAATTTGTGATGCATTCGCGCGCCTTTGAATTTTCCTGCAATATAACCAGGCCCCCTGGCCAAAAATTACCATTTCGCATGCGCCCCTTAATACGCCCGGCAGAATGTTGGAATACTTCAGCTGCAGAAAATTATCGGGCAATTCGACAAATTCGGTTAGCGGATTGCTGTCGAACACGAGAGAAAATTCGTCCCCACTGGTGTTCCAGTTTGCTATGTTTGGTGACACACCAAGGAAAATTTTGAATCCCATCTGAAAGGATAAATCAAAATCCTTAATTTTAAAGGTGACTTCATAAAAATTTTAATTTGCCATTTTGTTAAGTCTGTTTTCTTTAAAAAAAAAAAAAAAAAAAAAAAAAAAAAAAAAAAAAAAAAAAAAAAAAAAAAAAAAAAAAAAAAAAAAAAAAACTTAACAAGGTATTTATTAGCTTTTCGAATGAAATGTTTTCATGTCATGGTATGGTCCTGAAAACTGTATTTAATTCAGATTTTTATTATAGTTGATGCAATCTGATTGGCAGGATGGTGCACTTGAAACGTGACAGTAGTTTAGTTTGAACAAGCAAGAAAACGAGAGAATCAAATTCATTCTTCTCTTGGTCTCCAGCACAGAGATGGCAAACTGTTCAGAAAATGCATTTCTTCATGATTTACTGAGCAAAATGTGGAACTGAACAAGCGGTTTTCTTTGAGCTTACCAACAATCAAAATGAAATTGTTTTGATATCATGTGAGTGACTGGATGCATCTCACAGGGAGCTTTTTGCTTGGGAACACGATTCTGCTTCTACCTGTATTTTTTCAGCGGTGTCTTTGAAATCGTTGCATCTTCCGGACGACGTTCGAGCCAGAAAATCTTCGATTAATCTCACTCCGATGTTGTAACCCATACGTTCCAGCTGCTTGTTTACATCTTCCACATTTTCATAGTCCTGCAGGAGCTGAGCGACCAATGATCCGTAGGTCAACGTGAACAATTCCGAATTCTGCAACGTCGTTTAACGTCATTTGAAAATCGAAAGAAAAAAAAAAAAAGGAAGGATAAAAGGATCCGAATTTCGGATCGGACGCGCGAGACGGGAGGAAAATTTCGGCAAACGCAGTTTATTTTGCCAAAAATAAATAGGGACGAAGCTAACCTAACCATGAGGAAATTTTTCAATTCGCGAGAAATCAATAAAGAAACTTACAACTTTCTTCTGATCCAATCTACTCGACTGCCGAGACATTCCGAACGGGGAAATTAACCTAAATTCAAAATTTATACAGTTCCGGGGTGGAAAATAATCAATAAATAAATGATTTTAGCGACAATAGGAGAAATGCATTTTTACGCGATCAGTTTACACAATTGCACGCCACAGACAGGTCACACGGTATTTTGCCAAAGGAATCGTACTCTATGGTTTCGGCAGTCGCCACATTATTTATCGTCGTGCATTATTTTGTAATTTTTCCACCGCGTAATAATGCCGTTGCTGAACGTTCCGCCTTGTCCGCCGTCGTTAAAATCCATTCAGCATTATTTGAAAACAGCATCGGAGCATGACGACCGGGACATCGTCGTGGCCTATTGGTGTGAGTACAATTCTCGCTCTGACAATAACACGCTCAAACTCACTGCAATGACAGCCCACGTTACTCCGAGAGCTATCTCGTTTTCTTTTTTTTTTTTTCCAACCTCAGTCGAACATCTCGTCTGAAAACTTAATCGTAAACATTTCAGGCAGACTGTATGCACTGCAAACGGGGCTTAAAATCGACAAAAGCAGCTCCGAGGCCAAGAAGTTATTCCTTTTCATAATGGACTGGCTGGAGAAGACGAAACAAGGCCAGAAGGATAACGAGGCGATCGCCCACGACATACCTGCTCAGGCCCATTTGGAAAATTACGCCTTGAAGTTGTTCCTCTGGGCGGACTCCCAGGACAGAGCATCAATTTTCAATAAGTAGGTGAAAACTTGTAAAGCATTTCTTAAGTTTGTCAAGCATGTTGAAGACTGCAAATTTGCTCCTTGACATTTGCCATCAGTCAGAATGAGAAAAGTGGACAAAGCCGCTGCAGGTTATTGGAAAATAATGAATTGTAACAGAGCTTCACAAGGAGATGTAGAAATTGGTGGTTTGTACAAATTCCTACCTGGATCTTGCTGCTCCAACGGTTAAAAACCGTGGTCTGACCGAAAATTGTCATTTGATGTGTTCTTTTACGTCCCCTCCATTTTGGAGGGCTCCGTCGTCTCAAATTAATGAATTTTGACATTTACATGCGTTTTTGAAGGAACGTCGTGAAAGCATTTTACACCGCCGGAATGGTTTACGACGTCCTCGAAACATTTGGGGAGCCGACCGAAGAAGTGATGCAGAACAAGAAATATGCAAAGTGGAAGGCCGCCTACATCCACAATTGCCTTAAAAATGGAGAGACTCCGATGCCGGGTCCAATGTTGACGGACGGAGAAAACGAAGGGATTAACATGCCCAAAGCGGAAGGTACTCCGACAATTTTGCGTTTAATTTCGGCCAAGCCAACTCGTGCTCATCATTTTCGTACCCGTCGCAGATCCCGCCCCCCAGCCGACTTCCGGCGAGGATGACGAACTTCCGGCGAAAGAAGCGACGCCTCCCGCCTTGCCGACTCCACCGGAAACGAAGAATCCCGATCCTTTCACACCGCCCGTCGACTACGGAATACCGAGCCCTCCTCCGCAGTCAGGTGGGTCGCCGCGACGAACGGAGCAATCCGAGGTTTCATTTTGCAGAGTGAGAGACGCTTTCGCTTTAACATTTTCAGGCATTCAGCTGTCTCCCGAACAAATCACGAAGGCGCAGAAATACTGCAAATTCGCTTCAAGTGCTTTAAATTACGACGACGTTACGACGGCCATTTCGAACCTTCAAAAAGCCTTGCGCCTCCTCAGCACCGGCGATGACGAGTAAACGGCTCGCGAAGCGTCGGAATCGTCCGGCTGAACGCAACAGCAGCGAGCGATCGGCTTCGGTGATGGCTTCGCCTTCTTCGCTTTCGCGTTTCAATTTTATTGCGAGATATTCCGCTGCCGTGATGCTCCGACGAGATTTGAGCCCTCGTGGAAGCAGATACGGAAGTTTTTTTTTCTCTCTTTCTGGTACCAATTCCCGCACAACCAATGCAGTCGACGCCTGGAGAGAGAAAAATTCCAAATTCCTACGTTGTCGGTTGATTTTTTTTTTCCGAGATCGCCGCCAAACACGAAGAAACCCGCCGTGAAAACAAGCTGCAGTGCTCGTCGCCGTTTCTCCTGCTGGCCGCGAACATTTCCGTTCTCTTTTTGAAGCAAACTTTTTGGAACTTCTTGGTCCTCGTCGATGCCCTGCGGCGCCCCGCCGTCGAACTTCACGTGCAACCAGAAAGGTTTTTTTTTTTTTTAAATGAATTCATAATAATTAACTTTTGAGTCGCCTGATTCCCAGCGCGTTTACTTGCTCGGCGCAAAAACTATATTTTTATTTTTATTATTTAATCATAAATAAATTCTCATCTATACCTGCAGTTTTTACAAATCAAATTTCAGGTCAAGCCACCAACTTTTACGCGGAAGAAATGTCTTTCGGAATCTTTGGACGCAGTCGTGCGTTGCTTGCTTTATTTTACCGTGTGTTCGCTAAGCGGTAAACCTTTACCTAGGCAAACTTTTTGTTATTTTACAATTCCAAACGCCTCCCTTTTCGCTTCCGTTTCTTAAGTATTTTTATTAGGAATCAGTTCGGCAGGAACTCAGCATCGCCGTCGTTTGCGCGCTCACCAATTTCCGCTGTCCTTCCCGTTCGAGGTCCTTCTTCCGTCGTGGATCCCCACCTGGGACACGGACATCCTTTGACTCTCCCTAACCTTGTTCAAAAAGGACAGCCCGAAGCTCGACCCGGAACGATCTGCGGAAGGAAGAATTGGAAGCGCCATCAAAATGCGAGACACCGAAAGGAAGATTTCGAATGAATGGCAGTAAATCGTCACAAGTTACCTTTCACCCTCAAATGCTTTTATAACATGCCGTTTTAATTCACTCCGAGATTGTTAGAAAAGCCGGGATTTTTTTCTCATGCAACGAACGCCTTCGTTTCGCTTGAAAGTAGTGCAAAAAGGAGCAGTACAGTGCAGAAGAAGCAGCGTGCAAGCGAAAAATACACTATTCTCGAAAGAGTTCGGTGTTACATTGAAATTCCGTAGAATTTTCGTAGTAACGTTGCAAAATTATTAAAAATTACAAAAAGTGCTACTTTACGCTCATTGCTTTTTAATTTACATATTAAAAAACGTTGTTAGATGCAAGAGTAAAATAAATGTATAAGCAAAAATTTTATAACTAATTTTCGTAGCGAGATATTTTGCCGGATTTTTCTCGAACTGTTGTAAATGGATCTAACGCAGTTCCGCGGCGATTTCATTTCCGATGAGGGCAAGGAAACCAGCATTACGAAGAGCAGGCTAACAGCGAGGCAAAATCGCTTTTGATTGGATGGATCGGGAAATTTTCGGGGAGCGGAGCCTCGATCTCGGGAAAACGAAGAAAACGAACGGAAACGCAGAAAAGGGAGCATGCAGAGAGGATCGGATTTGTGCAGCTAGGACCGCTAACGAGAGGTGCCGAAGCCGAAGAAGAACGAAGAAGAGGAGATAGTGAGAAAGGACGGGAAAAACGGCTCTTACCGGTGTGGGTGCCATTTACGGGAGCAGCGTGATCGAGTACACTAATGAAAATTTTGAAATACGATGAACCTGAAGTGCCTTCAACGATCAGAGCCAGTTTCCGGTTTCATTTAATTTAATCTAAAATTAAATTACATATAGTGTTATGCTTGTCCGTATAATGTTCTAATCTTATTCAACATTAAAAAAAAAAAAAAAAAAAAAAAATTCTTTAACATCCCAGGCGAGTAAAAGGCGGGCTTTGTGGTGCGAATCCATCACCCATGAAATTAGACCGATGCCTTAAGGTTCGTTCGCCGTCACCGAGTAGCTGGACTTTTTCCTGTGCAGGAAACTGGAAAATTGCACCGAGTAACATTTACCGCTGTCCTGGGAATCTGCGGAGATCTGCCGGTTGAACGGATACCTCGGAGATCTCATCGGTTGCACCATCTGCAAATGATTCCTGACCTGCCCCTCTTCGTTCGCAAGGTCCGTCACTTGCTTCTGAATGTCCGGATTTCCGGTGAACTCCCGGAACACTGCCTGCCTGAAAGGATACCTCCAAGGTGATTTTGGTGGATCCATCTCGAAGGCTTCGTTTTCTACGCCGTCTAATTGTCCGCGCTTAGATAACCTTCTAAAATTTCAAGTTTCAAATTAATGCTGGACGTGAAGGCACCGACAGCAGCATGAACCAATTTAACTATTACCGTTTGCCTCTCCCTAAAACATAGTTACGACTTCAGCGTTTAATCTTCTAACAAAATACGATCATCCATACCTAAATATCTTATTTCCTATCCCGGCAGTAGGGGGCTCTTCCAATTTACCGCTCTGCTTCTTTTTATCCCTGGTCTCGTGACTTTCTTCTATGATGGTATGCCTGTCGTACGGCGTGTCATAGTCCACTTCGAGTATGGTGCTAAATTTATGCGGAAAAATTGTATCTATTAAGGCAATTGCCAGGCCGACAATCACGCATATCACGCCTGGAAGTAAAAGAAATATCACTTTTGCATTTCGCGTCTTCGGACATTCAATCGGTCGTCTCGAACCATTCTTACCCGAATACAGAACAACGAAGAAGCAGTTCCCGAAGCGGAAGGTGAGGACGGATTGTTCGAAGTGCACCACCAGTTCGTTCGGGGGTATGAGATACCTGCAAAAGATGGCGAAAAATTAAAGGAAGACACTTCCGTCGCAGTTAACGAATCCAGCGTTTTCGCAATGCGGCTTACCAATACAAAAAATTGCTGAGGAGCATGAGGGAACCCGTGGTTGTCATTGCGTAGGCACCATACCTCGGAACGACGACCAGCAAAAGGTTCATCATCAGCCACGAAGCGAAGGATGACCTGAAACAAATGTCGCATTGATGAGATCCTCATTTGAGAGGCATTTAGCGGTTCGGAAACCGATTCATCTGTCGCTGCTCACCACAGGGTAACTCCCGCGTAGTAACCGGCAGCACGGTAGTGAGCACCCCAATTAAAACCTTCCTGGCAGTGGCTTAAGTACTCGGCGACCGTAAGGATGGGAAATGGCAAACCTTTCTTCAAACTTTGCTTGTAGGAAGTTCCCATTTCGTGAGATCCGATCCACTGGAATCTCTCGTTGTAATCAATGTCATCAGTGCTATTATTCTCAGGTAAAGCTGGAAAGAGCAGCAAAAACAAAAATCAAGTTAAGTGCACTTTCCATCTCTGTCAAAATCTTCGTTCGCCCAATTGTTCGACAGTGTTTCTTGCAATTTTTGACAGTCTCCCGAGGTTACCCGCCCCCCACAACGCTTTTCCGCCTACCTCCGTCATTCAAGATCTCTCTCTCTTTCTTTACAGCAACAAATACCCGTTTTAAAACTTGCCGAAATGTCTGTAATAATAACATTTATAAATTATTGCGCAAAAACACCCAGCCGCCTTTGGGTATATGAAAGTCACGAAAATCATATATTTTAGTTTATCCAGATCGTAGATAATTAATACAGTTTTCTTATAGATAAAGAACAAATTCATTTGCGACTAAAGTGAATGGACATGGTACGCACCAGTCACTACTAACCGTACACTATCATACAAAACAAACTCAACCAGACATTATTAAATTTGTTATGTGACGCGGAAACAGCGTTAACATACCAAGGAGAAACAGTAGAAAAGTTCATCGGGAGAGTATTAGGACGTAAAGATTGTTTTATTGGAATATTCTGTGTTATATTTATATATATATCATGTATATTGTTATTACATTCACGTACATTTTCTCATTTTTCTCTCTCCCTTATTATATTTAATTACGGAGGGATTCGAAAAGGATTATTTCACTCCACATTGTTTTAATCCTATTCTGATGGAGATGTGCGGAAAATGAATAAAGTGAACGAAAAATCGATAACGCAAACAACTATCATTCATTTTCATTGGATCCGCGCCCGCTGAAGCCGACATCTTCGAAAAACGCTGCCACGAACCTGATATATGTTTATATATATGTAATTTATATGAAAATATGTGTCAATGCTAATCGAGATAGGTTCCGCGGATCAGACTTCTCTGCTTCAACCAATAACTGAGCTCTTGAGTAAAAGACCATTTTATGTCGTAAATCACCAACCATTAGATCATTAATGACTTCGGCGGATTTCTCTGATTTTGCATAGCGCATTAATTATTATAACTTGACAATATCAGCGGCGGTTCAAGGCTTCCTCGGATTACCTCAACAGGTAATCCCAAGCAATTCCATTAGACCCGAAGGCAACCGAAACTCAAATCGGTTGTGCCTGTCGCAACGTCTTCAACGCAACCGGATTTTGGTTCTCCTGGGCGCGAAGCACTTGCCCCGCTGCCGAATAGGCGACACTTCAGGGTTCACCTTGCAAAATTTCGACTCAAGCTGCCCACAAGGGAAGCTCAACTCACCTTTTAGAGTGACGTTGACGTGCGTGAGTCCTATGTAAGCCCCCAGCTCGGCATGTAATCGATCGGAGGAATAGGCTCTGTAAGTACTGACTATTTTGGTAACGCCGACGTGCCAAGTGGAACCGTTGTTGGCGGCTGCAATAAAAACATAGTCACATATAATATCTGCCTCTGCACGATACGTTTCACCCGTTCTGAAAACAAAGCAAGGACCTGCGAGCTGTCAAAGAGTGCTTCGGCCAAGGAAACCGATACCGCTGTTCGAAATTCCAATTCCCAGCACTACCAACCTTACGCTGATGGAAATTTTAAACTTTACGCTCTTTTGTCGTGCAGAAACCTGGGATAAGCCCAAATACAAAACTTGTGCAACTTAAGGCCAGGCTACGAGGTTATTATACATCCATTCTTGAAGGAGGAACTCCCACACCTCGATGGACGAGGCAAATAGAACGATGAAGATGACACAATGGAGGCGTAACTCAGGTTGATGGATTAACATCATCTGCATTGCCGGTAACACTCGATTCCCGTAAGCAGATTCAACAAAAAAAGATCTAAAATTACGTTAAGTCGAAGATGCGCAATTTTTAAGTAATTCTTTCTTATTAAGAAACAATGTCGCATTCTGATAATTTTACGTGTAAGAGCGCTTTTTGCGCAGTTGCATTCAAAAGATCTATTGCTCCTTTTAAAAGGCAGAAATTATTGGTTCCACGAAAGACGTGAAAATATATTAATATTTACAGTTCTCTAAAACATTCAGACGAATTTGTGGATAGCATATAATTTCGGGATAATTTTTAGGGAAAGGTTAAAAGCTTTTTCTACGGCGACAAAGAAAATCATTGTAAACATGTGCGCGCGTGGATGATGTTTCAAAATCTCTTTTCGCATTATTTTACTTAATCGTAATGAAGGTATCTATCTGCAACTGCCATGCTGGACGAAACTTTGTTCTGATTCAGTAAAAAAAAGTTCATAAACTTCTTTTTTCCTTGCTTTCCTCTTGAATTTCGTTTCGGTTTTCTCTCATCGTATCCAAAGACTCCCATAACTTAGTTCGGATTGCAAGCATGACATGAAAACAAATCCGTGCGAGTACAATAGGTAGTCTCTATCATTTGCTTGAACACCTCGCATCACGGTCAGTCATTATTCATCGCGTATTTCATTCGTTCTTTAAAAATAAGATCCGTGCCGCGGATCTTTTGAACGAAATCTACAATATTCTTTTCATGATTGCCCATAATGAAAAAGAAGACATGACCATCGTTCCGAATTGTACAACACTTATTATTTTTATTCAACCAAAACGTTTATAGAAAATTAAGATTAAGGATGTGAATATTTATATGCTATGTCATTCTGAATGTCTGCACAACTCCTGCAAGCAGGAATCATATTCCGGCACCGTTCGTGCCGTGCAATTCCCATTGATGTTATTTTCAACGCGGCCATTAATTTCCGAAACTTGGACGAATTTAAAGATGGACACCCCTGGAATTTTTCTGAAGTTTGAATGAAACCTTAAGTATTGCATAACATTTCGCTTCATAATAATAATGATGACACGGCACGAAATGGCATGTGTTATAACACAACGAACTCATTTTTCAAAGAGAAGATATGAAAAAATTCAATGTCCTGTCATTGAGGACTACCCAGTGGGATCAACCGAAAATTAACCAAAGGCCAAATTTCACTACCAACTCTTCCATGCTTCCGGTATGCCACGGCAAACTCCAGGTGACCGACATTCCTTAAGGACAAGATTCAAGCCATTGCCAATCAATTTTTGTATGAATCATTGCATAACGTGGATATTAACCGAGGAGGAAGTGAAACACGTCTGAAACGAAGGTAAACCGGACGGGGGAAGTACTTCCTCTTTCATTCACGATTGTATCATTAACTCTTCTGGAGTTGACACGAAATTCTGTGCAGCGGAGACGTGGTGAACCCCAACAACAGTTTTGAGTTTGCAACGGCGCAATTTCCATTGGTGTTTACCTTAAAGTTACGTAAATGATTAAAACTTTCCTTTATTCTGTTTGGTAAATATAAACTTGGCCGTGAATTTAGAGTCTGCGAAGGAATGTCGGAGTAAAAACACGTCGAGATGTGCAAATAGACCTTTCGATTAACGATCACTGACATTTTGCGATCCGTTAATGGAGGAAGGCTATCCGCGTCGTTGGTAGAAAAAGGGGCTTGAACTTTGGCACTACCAAAATGAATCTTTCTATGATTGCCGCCCTTGGAATTGCAATTTTCTTGAATTCCGGTTATCCAGCCTCGCAATTTGATTTTTAAGTTATGGAAGCCAAAAGTTAACAACTGGACGGTTTTAAAGGAATAACGAATGCAGGAAGGAAGCCGCGACAGCACGGACGACGCAGGGTGTTCCACACCCTCAGGGCGTGGAAGATGCCGCAACATCAAGTCTTTCGTATAATGTTTAATAATAAAAGCTCAGGTATTAAACTGAATTGACGCCTAATTTTATGTATCTCCGACTTTTGCATTTGGAAACGGAAAAACTTAGAGGAGGATCGTTTTCCTGGAGCACAAGAAAATTCTGCCCGCAGAACCAAAGGAGCCGAATCCGGAATAATTTCGCAAACGTTCGGCATTTCAGGGAGACAGTTTGAAGGCGACAGGGAGCTGTTAATGGCCGCAGACCTTGGCTTAAGAACTTTTGAGAAATTGTTTCCTTCCTGAGCATATGTAATTTTCTCCTCTTATGAAGTGTTTTTCGTGAAGTAAATAATTTTCAGGATAAAATCGCAATCTTCAAATTGAATATTGTTACACACGAAAAGATTTTTAAGAATTTCACTCCCAGACGGGAAATAAGTTTTTCCGCCCCTCAGTTTCCATGTATCAGTCTTATGATTCAGGAAAAGCGGGAAAATTCGATTCAAACAAGTTAACCTTGGGTTATGGTCACAGTAGTGAAACGAACACGTCTTGCATGGAAAACCAACTCTCATGGAAAGTCCTTTCTAATTTATCAGATCAAATTCGAGGGCCCTGAATGCATCCTGTGATGCACAAACTTCACATCCTTGGTCTTTAACTGTGAAGATGCGAGTGTAATCTAGAGTTCTGCCCATGTGAAAATGCAGCAATGCTTCTGAATGTCCGGTCAACGGTATTCAATCTTATATAAAACTGATATCTTCCTGTGAATCATGAATTGTCGGAATATAGTCTTTTTCAAGAGTTTTTAATACAGTGAACGCCTTATCTACTGGGCCGATAATTTATGTTCTCGTAGATATTTCTCAATGCTTTCACTTTCTGCGCATCAATAGCTTTTGCCCTGCGATAATCGCTTCCGAAATTATCTTCTGAATTGATAGAGTTGGACAGCTGTATTCAAAGTTATGCTTACCTAAAATCACCGTTCCAGTAAAAAGACTAAGTACGACTGTCAGGAATGTCGTAAATCTCTGAAAAAACAAAAAAATAGAACAAAAATTAATTTAGTGCAACGTGCACTACTTCACAAAGTTCAGTTGTACGAGCGAGGAGGAAAGGATTTAATAAGGAAACTGCAAACTTACGATCTTCGGTCAGTTTTTTTAAATTTTTCTTCAGGGTACCGAAGTTAATACCACTTTCAGGATGACGGAAGGAGTCAAGGATCGAGAAAGTCCATCAAGGACTGGAAATTTACTGCATACAGAGTAACTACATTTAACTTGTGTAAAAAATTCCCATCGAAATTGGGAAATTGCATGTGAAGCAACGGTTACCTGATAATATCCACAAATAAGACGGGAATTTTACAGGTTATTCGCTTTAAAGAAATAGATTTCCGATTGGATAAGTTTTTAGATAATCAAAAACCAAAGTACGTGAAAACGGTGCCACATAACCATTTATGCAGATACCAATACTACCGTGTAATCTTTATAACTTAGTCTGCAATGCATTTTCATAATCGCTTATTTTAAATATGATTTGTTAAAAAAATGACCACTATGTATATATACAATAAAAACAAGAAAATCGTGATACATGCAAATCCTTTCTTCATGTTCTTTCAGTAAGCTTTTCTACGTAGTCATTAAAAATATTGTTTGCCGAACATCAGAAAATATATTTAATCGTATCTGAGGAATATAAATGCAATTATTTAGAACACTATAAATAAATTAATTTAATTCATTGTATTGTATACGGCGAGAATTGTAAATTTTTAATGCGATGCAAATAATAATGGCAAGATTTTAAAATGTTTCGTCAAATGTAAGATAGAGATCGACTCGCGCTCTGCCGTTTTATGAATATGAAAAGAACAAATAAACATTATATTCCTCGTAGAGACTAAAAATTGACCAAGTTAAAGACAATCAAGGCGAAGAAAATTAACATGGGTAAGAAAAAAAAAATGTTCATTAACAATTTGCGTAACATTTGATGGTACGATAAAGAGCTAGATAATGGTAGAAATGGAAAAAGTCTCATAAGAAGGTGCCACACATTTAAAGTTGATGCTTGCGAAATGCAATGCAGACAGGCGGAGAAACCATTTTCACAAAAAGAAAAGGCGATGCTGAAGTTAAGTCGCTTATATAACAAAATATTATATATGATACTAACCTCTTTTCTTATACCCGGGAAAATTACAAGGAAAGCAACTAATAAAGTGCTGAAGACTAGAACAATTGATATCATATTAATGTCGCCTGTGACGGGTGTTCTATTGCTATACGTATACAAAGTCGGTCCGCCATCGTTCCTGAAGGCGTCGAACCACCCCTTCATTTTTATATATGAAATCTGAAATTAAATTTAACTCAGGTTAACGAAAAATTTTAAAATTCACAAAAGAACAATGAAAAGTAAGTAGAAAAAACGAGAAGAATCCTTGTATTTATTCGCTGATAACGCGCTAAGTAGGAGATTATATATTAATTATTATATGAAAATACAATAGCATAGTACGAACAACATCCAACTGGTTTTTAGCAAGTCGCCATAATCATAAAGTATTAAATGGCATCAAGTTCCTGTATATTATGAAAATTATATTTTTGCAATAAGCATAGAAACCGTTATTTCAACACCATTGGAAAGAGAGAAAAAAAAGAACCACATTGTCAATTGCAGAAACTGATTATATAGTTTTTCGCTTTAAATACATAGATACATGAGACGATGTATAAGTACATGCGCGCGTAACGTGTACGACGATGAAATCGATCCGTACCAATGACGCTGAAGATTAAAAGGCGGTTTAAATGATATCCCATCATATGTGGTTGGGTACCCGGAGAACCGATGCATCGTCTGTCTTTCTGCAAACGTGAGGAACTCGTGACGAAAATCGACATCGAATATTTACAGAAGACAATGAATGTATAAATAAACAAATCCTGTTTAATGTAAAAGGCCAAGACCTTGCCGCCAAAACAGGTAGTGACAAACCTGCCTTCTTTGCTATATGAATGACCAGAGTGACAATGTTATCATCCGAAGTTTGTCGCCCTATTAAAAAGTTGTTTGCGCGACAGTCCGCAGGAAAAGCCACGAATTTATGCTGAAGAAGATTGTGTGATTTTAATATGCGTCCTGTGTGGTGTTGCCCAACCGAGTGCCAATCGCAGTTGAATTAAAAAGTTGCGAAAAAGACAGAGATTGTCGATAATGCATTTTTAATTCTTGTGTTGTTTGTATGGAGCGACATATTTATGGAGCCTTTTACATGTGAAAAATTAACCTGAACCAGAAGTCTTCGCTTTTTACTTATTTCTCGTAATTAATTGTAATTAAAAGTTTTACGTATTAATGTTTATAAGCATGAAAAAAATTTTATTTTATAATAATCGAAATGGATATAAAAAAGAACGATGCAACACTCTTATTCTGGTATGTTTTTTCTGTATATTCCAGGGCAGTCGAATTTTTATGACTATCACAGTAATTACCAGGAAGAAAGCGCCAGTAACTATACATTTATAGAATCATTACAACATAAAAAAGTCACTTATTGTTTAATCTAATTATAATAGTTATGACCGATTGCAAAATATTGTTAACGGTCTAACTGTTCACTGTTTCGGCACCGGTATTAATGCAGCTAATTTTAACTATTGATTTAAATAATAATAAAATAACGTTAAAATGAATAACAAGATTTAATTTTCAATAAAAAAAATTTTCAATGCATTTACAACGTAGTTATACTAATAAATTTTAATAGAGGTTATTCGATTTCGTTCCGAGTTAAATATAATCTACAGAAGATATTTTTTTACCACTTAAACATCCTGCTTTTCATTGCAATTTACGCAGATCTCATTTTTCAGCGCTGCAAATGTAAGAGTGGTCAGACAGATTTGTGATCTGGAAAACCAAATGGACGTCTCATTAAAATGCCTTTGCCGTAAATTCAAACTGATGTCTGTACAAGGCGCCTTTTCTGTACACGTTTTCAAATGGGTTTTCTGCGTTTTGCTCTGTCCCATAAAGGGCGGTTTTTCGTCCAGTCGATCTTTTCCCTGGTCTGGTCACTGTCCATTTTTCTCTTTAAGTATCATGGATTCTTCCCTGTCAACGTAATTACAAGAATTTCGGAAATTGCATCGTATTTTTCAATCCCGTCTCATGTAACCGTTTAACAACCGTTTCTCTGTAAATGTAGATTTATCTATTTTGGAAATCGTCGCGGCGAAGCACTCTATTTTGCTTTGCGTATTCCATCGTGGAATCTCTCAGTTCATGTCCTTTTTATTTCTTTTGCAACTATTCTACTCATATATCTTTCTTTTTGTACTGAGATCTTTCGAGCTCTTCTCCCGGACAAGTCGATGAGGTTTTAATGGATGTGATAGATGATAATGTGGGTGAGATGTTGCAAGTGTGTACAAAACCGTGTTCGAAAACTATCATTTTTCGGTAAAGAGATAAAAGTTGATCAGGGTGTATCAAAAGGAATAGTTAATTCTAGGGTTATTATAGAAATTTATCTTAAAACCTCAGAAATAAAATTAATAACGAGCCAAATTAAAAAAAGCACACAGTATTTCTGCATTTTCATTAATATTCGACAGTCAGAAGTATGTTTAGTCAGGTAATAGCTGCTAAATACATCGAATGCCTTAACGAGATTGTGAATCCATGGTTACGTACTGTTACAACAAATACGTAAAAGTAAAATTTACATTTTGATAGCTGGAACAGCGTGACCGGAGCATATACTATTTTTACGTGGGTTCTTAAGCCGGTTGCAGCAGTTCGGAACGACTTTGGTAGGAAGTACATTCGGCTATTTTGCATCGGCAAAAAGGGAAATCTCACTATGCTGTGCTTCCTTGTGGAGCATCCGCAGAATCCAGGAGAAGGAGACCTGTTTGAAAACGTTGCACGAAAGTACCAAGACCCTCTGCAGCTTTACACATCTGTTCACCAATAACGCAATCGGTGTTGCCTCAAATGTCACGAATCGCAAGTCCTGTTTCGAGTTTATCTGCTACTCCTGTTTGCCTCCAATCTGACCGTATCTGTTTAATAGCGATTTAAAAACTCACAAGCTTAGACTGAAGTTTTCCTTTATTGTGCTGTACAACAAAGAGTTCTTTGTTTGGCTTTTTCTCAAACCGATTCCCAAGTTTCTTAAGCGGAAAAAAAGTGGAAATTAAAATCTATATAAACTGTTGTACATAATATTGAAATCAGACGTTGGTATTTGAACTCAAAAGCGGAAGCTGTGAGAATATTACTTAATACGATTTAAACCATGGTGAAAGTTGATGAGTGAATATTTTTTGGCCGTATTAATAATTTTTCTTTTTTATTCAACCGCTGATATTTAAATACTTTTGCGGAATATTGCACATTCAGAATAATTTCATAATTTGCATTAGTATTTAAAATCCTGTTTTTTTTCTTGAATAGGAAAGTCACGCCCAAGTTTTACATAAAAGTATATCCCAAACAATCGTTTATTTAATTCCAACCATGTTGCCCTACCTTTCTTCGGCATACTATATTCCCATTTCGGTATTTTTTGAATTTTGTAATGCAGAAAAATAACTTTGATTTATACGGTCTTCGAAATGATTTCCCTCTATAACGGCAGTTCCCTTCGTCTATGCAACTTCATCGTCTGAGGCAGGTACCCGAGGATGCATCTCCCCTCACTTCGACCATGTTCTAAATATTCAAACTTAAATGCGCAGAAGTTAATAATAGGTTACAGAATTATTGGGGTATATCGTTTCAAGAGCCGAAAGAGCATTGCATTGAAACATCTATTTAAAAAAAATTATTAGAAAGAACAGCCTTGACATGACATTCTTGCCGATTCTTAGTTAATACAAGTCAGGTTCGCAAGGTTGAAAGAAGAAACAAGGTCTTAATGTAGAAAAGGAATCCTATTTCTTCCCATGCTACCTTTCGGAGAAGGATTTCTGCAAAAGTTCCTCAAATTATAGTTCTTACATGGTAACATATAAGTCATTTTTCCAGAATCTCATCACGTGCGCTGTCGCCTTCGCTAAAACTGCCTAATTCAGTGGAGATCTTTTCTCTGTCTATATATATTAATTTCAATTGGTAATTAACTTGCAAAACTTTAATGCGAATTTTCCCAGATATTCTCCTAAAAAAAAAAAAAAAACCGAGCACGGTTTCCCAAATGTTAATCTCGAAACTGTGCATTGCATTCGCAGATTAATAATATTCTATGAAGCTTAAACTTACGGGAGATTTACGACGTTTGTTATGTCAATATGCTTTTCGAAAAAAAACCATTCTTAAGATCATTGTAGAACAAATACAAATACACAACACTTAAAATGGCAGTGCCCCAAGCCAAACCGCGGCCGGCAAATAAACACAATGTAGAATTTGAAAATTGAGGCTGCCGAAGTAAATAATTATAAATAATTTTGCAAATTAAACTTGATGATAATCGCAGCCTAAGAAGCGATTGAAAATATTAAATAATAGTGCACAATTTTGAAAATATGCAATTCAGACAATTTTACAATTTTACCCTTTACGAGAACTGTAAGTTACTATTTCAGTGCATATTATCCGACTTCGATGTTATCAAAAATATTTTGTTTTTTACATATAAAATTGACATATTCAGTGTTCTAAGTGAATATTTGTGTCAAATAATTATTAATTTGAACTTAAAAATGACTCCGATTGATCTTGTGAATATGGGAAATAATTATTTATGAATTTGACGTAGATTTATCTTTAAATGTAAAAATTCTGATAAGGAATTATATAAATTTTCCCTTTTATAACTTACCCATTGTCTAAGTAACATAAAAATTATTACTATAAATGGTCAATGCCATTTTTTAATCGAAGCTAAAGCATAACTAAAATCTTTCCATTACACGCAGGATACATATGATTCTGACCTTTACTATAAATATGCTATTTTAAAAATTGTGAGCTTTCTAACTGCTGCACAATGTCATTCCCATTCACGCTATATTTGTACACTATTCGTTAGATTTAATAGATTTAATATACCTTTATAGAAACCTCCTTGTCTGTTCCTTTTTTTTACCAGAAAGAATCGTGCAATTGCATACTTATTTATAATATTTTAATTAAGCAGAATTTTTTTTAGTCAAAAAAGGTTCAAAATTTTAACAATTAATGGGATATGAACCGATACTTGCCTCATTGTTTGACCAAACCGTTACGAGCGCACATAAACAAAATGGCAAGCATTTGTAAATAATTTTGTAATGCCCTTTCATACAGTAATGATAAATAAGGAATTATACATAAATGTATATAATTTACTTTATGACTTTATGTTAAGTGTACGTTACTACTATTAATCATGAAAATTTGTTAATTCACCGAAAAATTTATTTAAAACATTTCATTTTACTTTTGCACGGTTCATCGGATATAACATTTTAAATACCTACCAGTCTTATTTCGATAATTCAAAGTCATATAGACCACGAGGAACTTTACACAAAACTATAAGATATTAATAACTACGTTAAGGAATCTGACAGTAAACTGAAGTTTGAAGGTACCGTGCAGCCACGACCTTGTGAGCCTATCTACTATACCTTAGGACGATAACGGCATAAATCTTAGGTTCTTTCTTTGTTATAGGCATGTAAAATGTGCAGAGTGCTCACCGCTCCCGAATATTCTTTAATGCAGTCAATCGAATTATCTACTTAACGTCTCCCGTTGGTGCCCAGTGAATGCGAGTCGCCGCATCTGAAACAGAAACGTTTCGTGAGCCTCCGTACCAGAGCACAATGTCACAAGCAGGCGTAAATCTTATTCTTACGTTTCTGCCTGCAACTCCGTAAATGTACAATTACTAACAAGCAATGCGAATCTGCGGCTTTGCTGGAATGCCACCTCCCAACCCATTAAATTTTAAATTTAGATCGCCGGCATCGGATACTGAGACTTGATCTCTTATTTATGTTAAACTCAACCCGCATATGCTAAGACAAGTGGTGGCTTGTCAATCTGAAATGTTCACCGTTCGCTAAATACGGGGATAATAACTCGAGTTTCAGGTGAAATAATATTTATGTATATATATATATTTGTATAATTATATGCTTGTTTGTACATAAATGATGGGAGTTATACATATATATCTGCACGTATTTGAATTCGTAACGAATTAATTGCGATACACAAAAAGTGAAATGGGAGACGGAAAATTTGAAAAAAAAAAAAAATTACGTTCTCTGAACATATCTTGTTCTTCGTGTAACTCCGTTTGAAAACAACGATGACAAAACTAAAGTTTGCACGTATTTATCTTATGTAGATTAGAGTTAGACTAAATTGGATCACTCCAACGACCGAACCTTCCCCGTGCGGGGCAACCTTTCCCGCAGAAATACGCTCGCTAACATGAAAATATCCGCTTGCGGGTTTTTGAGTCGGTGGATGAACCCCATCGGGTAGACCTCTTGCTTTTTTATGCATCCTTAAATAGAAACAACTTTTTTAAGTTCATCATCCCTTTAACATTAAAGCAAAAGGTTAAGGTTGGCTGAAGCAATTTTTTCAAGTGAAAACAAATTCCACTTTGGATAAACAGGTTTATAGATTTTCGCCACTATTAAACTACTTTTTTCGGATCATTTTGCTTGAAGAAATTTTAGGATACTCATGTATTATCTGATATGTTATTAGTTTTCAAGTCCTTGCCTCGCTTCCACGTTGATTCACCGATTGAGAATTTTGATTCTGTATAGAATTTCAAACTTCGACAAACGTGCTAAAATTAATGATGACATTTCGCTGCTTTGAGTTTTACGTTACGCCTGTAACGTAAATCGCATGTTTGACATAAAGGATCCGTGCCTTAAACTCTTTGACGGCTGCAGCCTCGGTGCTTGGCGTCTTATCTCACACCGCTTGGAAGCACGATCAAAGAGCTATACTTTAATTTTATATGAAAGGTTTGTTAAGTTTTACGGGTTTACCTATTTAAACGGTGAGAAGCTGAGAAGTTTTCGTCTGCGTTAAAGCGTTATTAATATTTACATAATGGGTGGAAAACTTGATTATAATTCGCAAGGGGATTTGCTTTATGCTTAGGTTTAACTACACCGGTTATGACCGAAACACAATGGCTTTTCAAAGAGAAAGTCTTTTTTTTTTGATAAAGGGAAACGGGATTTAATATATACATGTCGGTGGCATAATATCGTGGTATAATGAACGATTACATTTTCCGGCTGCAATTATGCCGCCTCGATCGGAAGGGCATCTTTGCCGGATTATCGGGATTGTAGCATTTGGGTTTTTTCGGTTTTTACGATTTTCACGCAGCAATTTCATTTAAATAGATACAGTTAGCTGGTAATTAAAAACCATTGCTCTTAAAAGCTGGGGCGTATAAATTAATTCTAAAATAAAACTCGCAGCGAGGCAGATGGATTTTTACGCAGCAGCTGCATACTACTTTAGTAACATACAGTCAAAATGAATTATGATGCGACGGCATTGTAAATTTTCTTTGAAGTTTCAAATATAAAATTCGCTGATTTACGAAAGAAAAGAAATGTATTTATCTATATAATGGGCAAAATCAGTCTCCATTATAAAACGGGTTATTAGTGAAGTCTACATCCAATATCATTTTCCTTTACATACTTAATAAAGGAAGAATAGTTACATAATTCGAATTGCGCGAGTTTAAGATGCGGATGCAAAACCAATATCATTTGAACGCTAAAATTATAATTTTTTTTTTTAAAATATCTATAAAGTATTTAGAATTAAACAACATGCTTTTTATTATTAAACAGCGTTATTACTTAAATCAACAACGTTAAAGGAAACATAGATTATTTATATACCCGATGAGTACCACCGATATTTATTTATATACCGAGTACCAGGGTTAAAGAAAGCCATTTTGGAGAAAGTTGATTTGGATTAAATAATCCCAGGATGAAGGAAAAAGAGGATGCCGTTGTGCAGATAGAAAGCATTGTGTTCAAATAAATCTAGACGTTTACAATAACAATTACAGATTCCAGTCGGGTGATAGGAACCTGGTAGAGGCGTGTGGCTTAGCGAGTTAGTTAAATATGTAGAGCAAGTACGCTGCCCGTGTACATCATCCGAATTTGCCTTTCCTTTGTCAGTTAAATTATGAACGTGACGATCTCGCAGGAAGTATGGGTGAAGGGTCAGAAACGACTGTGGATTTCATAATGACCAAAGGACGGAACATGCAAAGGCCCAACCAAAAATCGAAACCCTTTTCCATGTTCACAAGATGGGACTCTCATGAATTTAGACGATCCACATCGGAGCATGCTGTTCCACGAGACTTAATTAAGTAATTTCGAATTGGCGACCTCGCCCGAAAACGTAAAAGAGCACATTTTCAATGGGTGATGTCTCAACAAGGTGAAGACGGAGCTTGATGGGAAGGAACGCGCAAAAAAAATCGAAGCAACATCAAAAGCGATTGCTCCGGAAACCCGAAAATGATTTAATACAGTAAATGGACGTGGAAAGAGACATCCATCGGATCTTGAACGGAGTCGTCCCGTGTGATCATATCTTGATCATACAGAGAACCATTGTCTCGGCCGTCATCGAACTGCGTTACCGTTAACGTAGATACTTCAACGGCTGGCGAGAAAGCAACCCATCCACAAGTGAAAATGTACATCATATACGGTATCGGAAAATAGGGAAATAGCTTGAGAGTATGTTATGATGATTATGACGAACGATGAAAAACATGATATATGGTGTGTGTAGAAAAAAAATTAATCAACGTATCCGAGAGAGAAAAATGAAAAATTACGAGAGAAGTCTCCCTGTGTATGTGGAGAAATTGTGCTTGCAGATCCTTGCGCAAATTATTCAACCCATTTCCAAATTACGAATTTGTATTTATGACATTTTACATTAATAATAACATTTATTTTATTTCCTTTTTTTTTTTTTATATAAATGGAGCTCGTAAGATTCAACTACATGATTCGAACGGAAAGAAGAAAAAAAATTGATGTCGTAGAACATAATGGTTTAAAAAAAGCGTACATCGCAACAAATATAATTTATTTCTTATGTAATAGTTATAAATATCAGCTCATGTTAGAGGATTATATCACCTTTCCTCCTAACCGTAAACCCAAACATTTGAGACTTTATAAATTATTTGACCTACTATACGAAAATATATTTCTTATAAAATTTCAGAGTTGTAAATTGTAGGTGGATATTATGAGATATTAAATAATATATTATTTGTCAGTGGGGCGTAGAAGTAGGTAGAATAACGCGAAGTATTTGTCGGAAGGGCACCATCAGTTTCCTCAATTAATTACAGTGTTAATGTCAGCTCAAGAGCAATCTCTGGGTGATGGACAAGAACAACCCATTCACATACTGCCGGAAGAGGACAGAAATCGACCTTCTCATGGTCAAGCAATGGCGCGCAAGGACGGTATCAGAGAGGAGTCTTTTTTTCTTTGTGTCCACGATACGTCGCGTACCTGTTTCCCGCAAAGGCTGCACTTCCTATCCGTCACCTACCTAGATTCTTCTTCGGCACCAAAAAGCGAGCGGAGCACGATTTTCGGTTCCTCAAATTCACATCGCCCACCTTGACCCCGTTAGCCGTACGTTCTCCTAATACACCTTCAGAAGACCAAACAACGCGGGGACACTGCACATTATTGCATCGCACCTTGGGAGAATTACTATGGAATCTTATTCGATTCGAGACTCCGTCGACACTTATCCGTGACAACGTTAACGTCAGACAACAATTTGTGGCGTTCCGTGAAAAGGCCGAAGGCAAGCATCATACCTGAGCGGAATCAACATATGAACATTGTTTACAGAAACAAAAAATAATACGGAAGTTAAGGTTCTAAGAACAGTGCGAGACACGTCTTCGTCTTATCCGTATCCAAACCAGTTTTTTTCTCCACCGTTCGGATTGAGGTTAAGTTCTGAAGCATCCCAGCAATGCCTCAGACAGCATTATCTACCTCCGTAATTTTCAACGCGGCCGATTCCCGTTGGTGGATCGAACGAACCGTAGGTTCGCTCTCGTTCCGAAGATTTTCGCCAGGATTTCCAAGCGGAAGACGCCGCAGCTGACAGGAAGCCCCGATCCGGCTCTGAAAAAATCCCCCACGCGCCTCTGTTTCCAGGTTACGTATAAAATCAGAATAATTCAAATGTTCTCACCGTACAACACCGCAAGGTATCCGTGCACTGAGTTCCGCCGCAAAAACTTTTTTTTCCGATTCATCCGCGGTCGAAAGTAAAAACCAAATTTTTCTAACGCTGCACCACTGACATAACACCGAGGAAACGAGGATGGAGGCTAAGTGGAAGTAAAAGTGTTTTTCGCACAATCAAGGTTTCCGAGCACCGCTTTCTCGCAGTATCAACATAGGCGGGTTTTCATATGGGCGTTCGAATGCATCCTCCTCGGGCAAGCGAAACGTAGGCGAAATTTTTTTTTTCATTGTCTTACTCGGATATTATATCATTATACACACTAACAATCCATTAGAAGCATTCGCCTCTGGTTCCCTGGTTCGTGTGGGAAGAAGCTTCCTCCGCCGTCCTCGGACGAAACCTCCATTAACCGTTTTTTCTCTTCCGATTTCGGATCGGACGGTTGATGCGAGGACGGGCGTGGGGCGTTACGCGGCAGAACGCACGTCGTTCTTGTCGCGATGCGAAAGATGCTAGACGCGATTTCCGTTGCAACTTCATAAGGCGGGAAACGCGCCCCCGGCACCCCGACTGGTAGGTAGGTCCGCTCCCGTAGAAAAACACTTACGAATTGATCCGCCAAAATGTTGGCCATGTCCGCCATCCTCGTCCGGTTCGCTTTTTCGCAGTCTCACTCCGTAAAAATTTAATGCGTGCGAATCCCGCAATTTCAGTCGTTGAACCTGCACGACCTCGCCGTGACCACCGACCCCGAAGGCGTATCTTCGAGGCGCACCGAATCGTCGACTGATCCCGCAGCCTCCGTTCGATGGCGGAGGGATCTTCGATTGGCGTGAAAGGAAGGAGAGTTACCTTTCGGGATTCAGTCTCTGCCTCATCGTTATGCGGTTGACTGTGTGAAATGACAAAACAGAATTTCGCTTTCCCGTTCCTCTTCCTTTCTCCGCTTTTAGGCGAAAGTTTGCGCGAAAATTCTTTGCCATGATAAATTCATTGACCGTGGACTTTTTTCTTTTTTTTTTTTTCACTGACCCCGACGAGTCTAAAACAATAATTCATTAAACATTTAATTAAAATTTCATACTCCTTAGGACTGGTTGCAATGGCGAGCGACCGTTAACAAAAACAACAATTAACCGCCGCGCGCTACCAACGCGACGGCCGCGAAAGAATTTCCCTGCAGCAACCGATCTTTTTCCCCGCCGCTGATCTCAACGTATTTATATCCGAACGTAAAACAATCCAATTCGGAGTCCGGATATTTTTCCATTTTAAAATTACGAAATGGAATTAAAAAAAAAAAAAAAAAAAAAGAAAAAATACCCGATTCGCGACGTTTTCCCGTTAAGATTTAAACAACCATTAAATATGTTTCCGAGAAAATGATCCCCGTTGGTTCGTCCGGGTCACGGCAAAGTGACGAAGGAAATTAAAAGCGACGACGGCGGCCGCGATCTGCGGCCGAGACGAAACCGAAATTGCTTTCCTATCTTAAATTTCAAATGTTTAGTTTTTTTTTTTAAATCTCCCGGCAAATAAACTTCCTTAATGTGCGTTTTTCGACTAATAAAATAAATTGATGAAAATGGAAAGAGAATCGTGATATCCAAAAATGCAAATCTCACGATTGCGAAGTAAACAGTGAGAATGCATCTTCGCGAAAGTATCCGCATATTTTATGGTAAGGCAACGGTAAGAAGTACATTATGCGGCCTTCTGAGGAAGCGAAATCAAGCGTTCGGTCTCGCTCCTCGTTCCGCAAACGGCGAACCGTTTAATTTAATTGAGAGTCGCAAAGGAAAAAGTCCAAAGGAAAGTTGCGGGTAAACGTGAAAAATGAAAAAAAAAATGAAACAAATCCGTTGTGTATATATATATATATATATTTTTTTTTTTTTTTTTCATATATTTCAATTAAAATCCTTATAAGCTATACCTTAAAAGTATGCATTTTTCTTCACAAATGACACAAAAAGACGAATGACGACACGAAAAAACAAAAGACGTACCAGTAAACAAAAGAGGAATTTTTACCTAATCCTTACCTAACCTCGTCTAAAAAAAGAAGTTCAAAACTATTCTCAAACAATCTTCCTTTTTTAATACTTATTACTTAAAAAAGAATAAATAACTTATTACTAGTACTCAGATTACTTAAGAATGCTACCATAAAATTTTTGGCATTTTTTTTAGATTTGCATATTATCATCATGATCATTATTATTATTAATATTATTATAACATTTTCACTCATTAAAAAAATTTAATTATATATATATTATTCATTTTTGTGATTAAAAAAAAAAAAAAAACCTGAAATTATTTTGATTCTGTGATCGACTGTAGTGGCTTGA
>JAOWBB010003937.1:0-35680 GCA_028565995.1 Ricinus marginatus | reverse complement strand
TTCAGTTTTTAGAAAACCATTTTTCAACTGATTTTCAACTTTTGATTATTAAAAAAGTTTTAAAAAACTGACTGATTATTACTCCTTCATTCTCGCATTTTCCATTGTGATCTTCAGGCATGAAATTTATTTATTATTAAAAAAGATTTGAACGATATTTTTAATTTTTTTTAATATGTTTTTCGATAGTTTTCTTTAATATAATCTTAAACTTTTGCTAATTCATTTAACTATTAAAATTAAAATAAAATTTTTTATTTAGCTGTTTGTACTTTAATTTTGATGAATAAATTAGCGCAATAATTAAATACGAACTGTTTAAAGAATTAGATTCAAATTTTTATTTCATACCGTGTATATCATTAAAAAAAATGAAAACAAATAATATGAAATTCTGAAATGAACTGAAATAAGTTTTTATTGGTCCTGACCCCGGTAGTCCCCTGAGCCGGGGAATGTATTAGTAAGAAAATTAGTAAGCAGTAAATTTGAGATTAGTTAAAACTAAACTTATATTTTCGCAAAAATTAAATCTATTATGTTTTCAATTTTTTTAATTTTATGATGCGAAATATGTTCATGTTTTATTCATTCAGGAAAATATTTTTCAGAAATTCAATATTTTTAAAAAGACTGTCCAAATGATTTATATATTTTGAAGAAGAATAAATATTAACATTCGAAAAATTATTATCTTGAAATAAGACTTTTATTTTTTTCAATTATTTAAAATGATTGATCTTATTTTAAATATGTTGGCATCACTTATAAGTACGGTAAGGATTTGAGATTCTTCAATTATCATTCATCGAAATATTTCAAATTTTTGACTAAAAATAAATAATTTTTTATGATTCAAAATTTAATATATCACTTTATTACACATATTATAGAGAATACAAATTCAATATATTATTTATGATAATAATATTAGTATAAATATAATAAAAGTATATAATACAAATGTAATAAAATTAATATATAATAGTTACCTTCATGAACTATATCATAATTAAAATGTGAAATGATGTTGAAAAAGCCTATTAAGGAGGATATTCAAATTTTTGTTTTAATTATTGAATTTTTAAAGCTGTCTTAATAAAAAAAATAAAAGCTAATATTCCTGAAAATCAATGCAGAAATTCAAATATTCTGGAATGTTATTGTGAGGTGTCACCATTTTGAATTTTAAATCCACACAAAAATGTCTCACATTTAAAGACAATGTTTACTCTATACATGGTTTTATTACTGATTTACTTCAGTATTAATATTTATAGCCAAGATGTCGAAGTTGTAAATTCTGGATTGAGGAAACTTAAAGAAAACGATTTGGCTGTGGTTTTTTATGTAACACTGCGCAATAACGGTTTGACAACAAGAAAAGTATTATTTACAGCAGCGGAATGTTGCGAAATTATAACGGATAGCGAAACAGATTGTGATACAATTGAACTTCATGGAAATGAACAATCCGTATTGGATGGAAATATGGTGAAAAATCTAACTTTTTTCTACCCGAATCTCTACGGGTATAATCGAAAAGGATGGTGCCTTTTATCCCTGTGGCAGCGTACCTTTGGCAAAAGGGATGGTAACGAAATTCGGTATAGAATTAATTTCGACACGACTTTTCATGGCGATATTGTGCAGCCTGTTGTCGAAAATATATACAATCCCGCAAAGGTCAACAAGTGCGATACCCCTGACTTAGATCCATTTGACAATTGTAACCCCGTAAATTGCATATTAAAATATTCCGGTTCTAGAAATTTCTACAACAAAAAGTGGAAGAGGTGTCAGAAAGTTCCAGTTTGTAACGCGGATCCGACGAAGGACTTGGCTGATGTTGTATATCTTGCAACAAGCAATGCCTGTAGCAACGTGGAGGGCTTATCCGAAGACGATATTATTGATATAATTCAAGAAAAATCTGATATAATCGATGTGGAGGACCAGATGATTAGAATTCGTTGTCATAATGGATACATTGACTCACAAACAGGATTATGCATCTGCAACCCGGGATGGAGATCTGAACCATTCGATCCTGATGTGTACAATCCTGGCACTGTATATTCAATGTGTAATATCAAATGTCATGTCGATGAGGAATCAAATAGTAACACTTACTGGCAATATATTGTCGGAATTGTCATAGCTTTCTGTCTGGCTTCATTCGCTTTGAGCTTCGAGGCGTTAGGTTGCTTTTGCAAACTAAAGAAAAAATGTAAAGCGAATGCTGCTTCTTGTACGTTGTATTGCACTATTAAAGAAGAAACGGGCCAAAATGTGTGCTGTTATAAAGGTGTCACGGAAGATAAAATATCAAAATCATCAGCTTCTGGTACGTTTCTCGAAACAGAAGAGCAGGTTATGGATGTCGTTTCAAAATGTAGTATTAAATCCAATTGCTCACGGGAAAACAGATGACGAGTATTAAATCTGTATTAAATCCTTAAATAGTTATCAATGTGGATCTGCCGTCAAATTTTTTTAATAGGCTTTCTATTCCAGAATAACTAATATTAAAATCACGAGTTGTGAATTCCTATTTAAATTTTCCAGAGAAATTTGACAATGAGCTCAATAATTTAATCGGTAGTGGACTTCAGCAAAAATTAAACAGAATTTTAAAGGTTAGAAATAAAGAAATTTGATGAAACAAGAAACAGTGAAATTTATTATGTTTTAATAAATTATTTTTTTTACTATCCTAACCAATGTTTGGAAATAAAAAGAAATTTGAAAAATGTATTATTTACACATATTGTAGATACAGAACTTTATTTAAGTGTATTATTGGCTGGAGGTGTTTTAATATCTTCAATATCTTCATGTTTCTTGCATGTGTATCGCATTAAATAAATAAATATATCTAGCAAATGTGAACTTTTTCCAATTAAAAATAATTGTTTATTTACTTACTTACATATTAAAATATTGATTATGCATTGAAATTAGTATATTTGTTGTTTAAAATTATTCTGTGATTCACTAATATTTTGTTTCTTTAATAATCTCATTGATTCACGAAAGTCGCGGCAGATAAAGGCCGTTGCATTAAAGTAAACATTTTTCAATACTACCAACTGACTAATTCTTTATAAAATCCATCCAAATTTTCCAAACGATTTTAAGTTAAGAACTTTAATTTTCTAAGAATCTTTCTTTTTCTTTTAATTTTAAAATTATTGAGAAATGAAACAGAATTTAGCGTAATTTTTTAAGAAAAATTGTAAAATCAAACTGATCTGTAGCAGAAAAATTTATGATCATTCTAAAACTTACTACAAACATCGTTATGTTGAATCTTCGTGTTGTAGCTGAACTTCTGTTTTTTTGGTTATGCTGCATTGAAGAAGAATTTAATTTTGTTTATTCATGAAGTAGAATAAAAGATAATTAAGTTTTTTAGATCAGATGACAAAGACAGCTAAGTTGCTTCACTCACTTTTAAAGATTCCATAATTCTAATTTTATGATAGTTATGAAATATGTTTATACTGATCTCTATATCGGGTTAGAGTTTAAAATTTCTAACTTCTTAAAAACATTTTCAGTGAATATGTTTATTGTATATTTGATCGAGAAAATTGTAAAAAAGAGAGGGCAATAAAATAATTTACAAAACCCGCTTAAAAGTTGTCAAGGCAATAATAAAAAAGATCGTTTTCCCTATCGATTTAACATTGGAAAATGCAAGGGAATTTAAAATTTCTAATGGATTTTTTATCATTAACTGATGAAGTTGTGTCGAAGGAAGAAAAAATTTCGCCTGTGGAATATAAAAAGGACGAATTAATTGGTAAGGATTTGTGAAATAATCAAAAAAGTTAAAATTTGAAGTTTTCTAAAATATTATTTATTAATATATTCCATTTTATCTATTAATAAATTCTTAAAAAAAGAAGGATTGATTACTACAAAATTACATAAAAATCAAAATTATAGGTGTTCAGGTAGCTTATAACATTAATATTATTGTTTTTATGATTAATAAAATAGGCACGCTTAAAGCACTCCAATTTAATCAAATTCTACATAGTTCTAGATTTTCATTATTTTACATATCTGTTCTTAAGTGTACTTTGAGTTTTTCTCTCAATAAATATTATTACCAAATTTATTGAATTTTTTAATTATGTGTTTTAGAAAAATCATATATATATGTATCAAAGTATGACATAAATTTCAATTTATTCCATCGTGTTAAAGCAAAATTCTCATCTTACATTTGAGTGATCAATATTAAATTTTTAATGATTCAAATTATTAAAATTATTAACTTAATGTTAAAGGAAAGGATTCAGAAAATGTGAAGACAATAGAAAAGCATTTTCTAAGTAATTTGGAAATATGTGGTTTGATATATATTTTGGATCAATTTTCACTTCAGCTTCATGTTCTTCATGCGGGAACGCCAGGCAACTGTTTGCAAAATGTTACTTCTATCAGGTAATTTTGCTCCTTTTAAGTGTCTTATTTGCCAAGCAGAAATGTTTATACAATTATTCGATTATGTTATCCGCAGATGAGTCGCTTTTTTAAAGCATGCATTAATTTTATTCCCTTTGCAATGTGTGTGGACATAATTCTTTACACGACTTTTTTGTCGTTTTATTTTCTATCATTAATCAAGAAAAATCTCCAAAGTTTAATTTTTACCTCCCAGAGATATTAAATTAAAGCATCCTAAATATTCTGTAGAATATAAATATAATTTTTTTTAGAACACTGAATAAAATTGTGAACAAAACAAAATTGGAACTCTCAAAGCATGGAACATTCCAATGCTTATTTAAAACGGTGAAAAAGGAATGCCAAAAGAGGCAAGATAATGAAGATCTGGAAAAGAAGATTGGAGAATATGAGCAGAAAATATGTCAACTTAAATTTGAAATCCGCATAAACAATAAAATAAAGAAGAAAGATCTGAATAAAAAACAGCAAATTATAGCATCTCTTAAGGTTGAATTGATATTAATTCATTAATGGAAAAGTTTGATTTAATGAATCCACCCTAATGTTATTTTTTCCTTCTGTCAGGATGAAATACAAAATTTAATTGCAAAGAGCGAATCTAAAATGAGATACATAAGCCGTTGGGAAAATGCGCAACAAGGAGATAATCAAATGAGAAATGACAACGCTGAAATGAAGCTGAAAATTAAATTAGAGAATCTGAACAATTTATGTAATGAAGAAATCAGAGTTAACGATAAAATTTGCACTTTTCTGCACACACAAACAGAGGTAAAAGAATTATAATAATTAATTATTCATTATAATATACATTTAAACCATATTGTAATATCAAATTACATTGTCTATATATCTTAATATATTTAACAGTATAAGAGAGCAGGCAAGACCAGCATAAAGAACTTGGGGATCACAGTAAAAATATATTAATGTTTTTTTCTTTGCATAGAATTGTATGAATTGCGTTGCGCTGAAATTTAATTGAAGACATTCCAATAAATTATGAACTCTACTTGTTAATAAAATAATGAAATATTTTAAAAATAATAATCTATAAAATTTTATCATTTTCTAAAAGGACTTGCAAAAAACTTTGGACGACTGGAAGGAGGTATACCATACAGAGATGAAACTTCGAAAGGAAAAAATTAAGCAACTGCAAGACAGAACAAGTGAATTAGAATTTAGGATAAGGAAGCTAAAGGAATTGGTGAGTGGAATTTTGAATGAAAAACTTTTTTAACGTTATATTTAAATTATATATAAAAGTTGCTAATAAAACTACGAAATAAAATTAAGTTTAGTGTATTAAATGAAATATTGCAGGATAGATGAAAATTTGCACGGATATCCTTTATTACTATAAATTTTTGTTTGAATTCTTAATAATCAATTAACATATTTATAAAAGATCAGTTAAATAAAAGATGCGTTAACAAAATGCAGAGGAAAGAAAATATCTATTTTTACTTAATAATTAAATACAAAATTATATTTTATCAAATATATTATATATGTAATTGAACTGATAGAAATTAATTTAATAAATATTACTTAAATTTATATTAAATTAATTTATTAATTTTTAAATTAAATAATAAGTTTTATACAATTATTTTCAAGTTTAATGCACGCCAAAGGGAAATGGAAGAATATCTGAAGTTTAAGGATCAGAAAAGGGAGGAAGAAGCCAGGAATCAATTTATTTGTAATGCAGCAACGAAGATTCAAGCTTGGTGGAGGGGCACAATGGTCAGGAGAGGTTTGGGTCCTTATAAAAAACGTAAAAAAGCTGGAAAGGAAAAAAAGAAGAAAGATAAATAATCTGCCAATGAACATGATTTTTTAAAAATTAAATAAAAGAAAATCTATCAAATCAAAGAAACTTAATTGTTATTAATTTTTCACTTTATCATTATTTTTTTAGTTTTTTAGTATATTCATCACCAAAAAGTAACATTTATTTTATTGAGAAAAATAAAAGGACATTTTATATGCAAAAGCATATTAATAGAGTTCTTTTTTGAAGATGATCAAACTAATCATAAATTCAATTATAAACTTTATATCTCACTTTTCTTTAAAATTATAAATTTTATTTCTTAAATTTTTTTCACATATAACTTTTAAAAACGTATGCTGACAAAATAAAATGCGGCAAGTACAAAATTTTTGTACTTATCTATTTAGTAAATAGAATGTTATCTTTCAGCATATCAGCATTTTTAAAATTTCATTTTCAATAATATCCTTTAAGCTTATGATTTTTAATTAAAAAAATTATTAAAATAATAACCTTTTAATGTTTTGATTATCTTATTCTGACAATCACTGGAATAGGATTATTTTTTGTTGCACATAAGAAAAAAAAATTAACGTCAGTGTTTTTTTCAGTACTATAAGTAAAGTTACTTATGTCTGAAGAATAAGAAAAAACTATGAATGTGTTTTTAGATAACTTGAAATTATCTGGAATTATTTTATTTAAGATTAATTTCATAACAATGCTTTAGATTAAATTTAAAAATATAAAATATAAAACTGGAATGATTTTTAATCACTTTCTGAAAAATATTAATTTAAAAATATAAAAATAGAATAAACCAACATGAAGGCAGTAATGCCATATCCAATACCCCAAGATATGGCTCTGGCAGGTTGTGGCACAACTATAACTGCATAAACTATGGAATGTACGATTCTTGCCAAGGTGTAAACCTTAAAAAGATTGATCGCCAACCAAGCTGGGGGATTACTCAACAAATAAAGCCATGCCGCAACAATAAACGTTGGAATATTTTCAATGTCATTTAAATGGGCCCTTCTTACTCTTTCAACATCAGGATCATCATATTTTACTTTTGCATTCTTCATTCTTTTAGTGTCTTCAGGGCTGCAGAATATCTTAAAAACAGAAATAATCCTAGTTTATTTCAGTATGCTTAAAAATATTGAAATAAAAATTCCAAATATCTAAATCTAAATACATATTAAATGGTTTTTTAAAGTTCAATTATGTCAACAAAGTGCAAAGTTCAATGAAACAGCTAATACATTTTAATATCAAGCTTAATTAATAGATTATACTAAAAAGTAATCAATTTGATTCTTAATACGTAATGCATATATATATATATACATGTCTGTTTATGAACATATAACTGACTTTCCTATTTTCCTATATAAAGATAGAAAAAAAGTCAGTCATCTGAAATACCTCACTCTGTGGCGTTGCAATATTACATGCGAGTATGTTACTCACCAATTTTTTAAAACGCTGGCGGCCCGTTAAAAGTGACATGAGCATCATTTTTACCAACAAAATTGCACAATAAAAGCAATATGCTTTAAATACTGGATTCCCAAAAGACATTAAAGAATTTAAATCCGACATTATTATCTAGTTGAAAAGCTTTATCGTAAAAAAACGTAATATCTTAATTAAACGGTTGCTTGCAGTATACCAAAAAGTGCAGTTAAACGTGTCAGCCTGCTCAAAGATCAGTGACGTGGAATCAACTTAAAAATTAGCGGATTATTCAAATCGTTAAATTATTTTTTACCGAATTTTTTAAGAGTTACACAAATGAAAAATATTATTTGTTTGAATTATATAGAAATATTTAAATATAATATAGATAAGAATATTTGTTACTATTTTTTGTAAGGAATTTGATAAATTTACAAAAAAATATTAGTGATTTAACTGTAAAAAAATGTATTTGAAAATTTTAATAAAAATGCCATATCTATAATAATTCATACTTCGCATTAATTAATATCTTTCAAAATAATTTTGATGTAAGTTTTTATCTCCAAAGCTTTCATTAACTAATTATTATAAAGATTTATTTATTTTTAAATTTAAAAATATTAATGTTTGTTTTTATGTTAAAAATATTTTATAACTTTCTTTTTTGAATTATCTCATAATGAGGCGAAATTTTGTCTTTAAAATGAGTAAAGCTTAATCAAAAGTAGAAAAATATGAAAGGAATCTGAAAAGATTAGACTTGAATCTTTAAGAAATTACATTACTATTAATTTAATCTTTCTTATCATAACATGATCAGCTTGTGCGCAAAAAAGATGTCTCAATTTCAATTTTTTTTTTATGTCCCAAATATTTCATTGTATCATTATTATGAAACAAATTTCAAACAAATTAGAACATCAGAACAAAAAAGGATACAATGAAAAATATCGACTTCTTTGTTATATTCGAATAATGGCTCGCTAATCACTGTAATCTAAACTATTAATGAATAACTACCAATGAGTTCATTAACAAATTTTTACTATATATATATTTATATACATTAATATATATATTTTTATATATAATAAATAATTTTTATATATTATAATATATTTTATATATAATATTATAACTACAAATATATATTTATTGTATATAAAAATATATATTTACAATAATATATAAAAGAATAAAATATTAATTTATTTACAACAAAAAAATTTCTTTTTCCTTAAACGGAAAATGAAAATAATGTAAATATTTACCATTAAGACGAAGCATTTTCATCCAGTATAGCGCTTTCTTCAATTTCTTTTGATTTAGGTAAATACACTCGAAAAGAGAAACCATTTCTCATAAAACTTCCCTAAAACAAAATAGTTTTTCAATATTAATAAGAACAAAATTTTAAATTAATTTATTCTTAATGATATCCTCTTTTGAAAAAATGTATAAAATTAAGTTTTCACGCTGCTATTGCTTTTTAGATTTTTGTTACTAATGAATGTCCAAAGGAAGTGATTTATTGAACCAGAAAAATTTATTTATTCTATTAGGAATGCGTATATAACTTAGGACATGTATCAAAATATAAATTACAAAAATACATATGAACAATTAAATTATGCTAATTTCTTCAACAAATTCCTCTGATGTTAAATGAATAAAAAACCTTTAAATAAATTCAATTTAGTTTATATAGTTCGGAAATCAAATGATATAGTAAACTTTGATTCTAAATTATATCAGTTATTTTTTCAATTAATATCATTATTGTATTTAATTATAATATATATAAACATCTAAAACTCTTACTGTTATACATAATTAAAAAAATATTAAATCCGAATTTAATAATTTATTGAGGTGTATGCACATATATTTAGACAGCGTAACATTAATTTTATGATTGTAAAATTAATACAAACGTTAACTATATCATAAATATATTTATAAATAATAATAAGTTTTATGAGTCTATACATTATAAAATATAAAAACGCAATTTTTTCTTATAAATTTATTGTTCTCAATTTGAAAAATAATTTAATTTTTCCTAAATATCTTCATAAAAAAATCCTTAATATCTCAGCTCAATAAAAAATATATCATTATAAAAACTCGGGCTATAAGCGAAACCTAACCATGAATAAATCAGCTATATTAATAAGATTAGCTAGTTATTCTTATAATTCTGTAATGAATTTTGTAGTAATACAAAGAACAGAAAATTATAGAAATTAATACTTACAGGATTAATGACAGTGCATCCCAAATGTTTTACTGTAAATGCATTATACTGATCAGCTGTTACAATTAAATCAGGCAATGGAAAAATATCAAGACAATGAGAAAAGTTCCAATAAACTGGGCTGACATTTGGGGACAGTGGAATCAATGTACCTTGACTGATTATTGTTTTTGCAAACTGAAATTAGGAGTTAAACACATCAGAATAGAAAATTTAACTTTTTAGGAATAGAATATTTTTCTTTTTTGTTAATAAACATGATCGATTTATTATATAATAATTTTACATATTCAACATACGAGTTCGAAAACAATTGTAACTTAAAAAATTAAGCAAATGTATGAGACCTTAGAAATTAGTAGTATAATTAAAAATTGTAAAAACGATAAAATTGCTAAATAGCAATAAACAATTTATTTGTGAGATAAAGCACATAATTCATCAAATAAATTCAATAAATTAATATGATGTATTGATAAGATAATTTAATATTAATTTTTAATTATTAAGACAATATTTAATAAAGATAATATAATGAATTGTACTTATTACAACGGATCCATAATTTCTATTTTGGCTCATTGCAAAACTTACATGTTTTTCAATTTCGCCTCCTTTGGGAAAATGAATGGTGTTTCTACACATTTTCTTAATTAAATCCTCTCTAATAATAACAATTTCTCTGGTGCAATATTGAATTCTGCAGGGATTCGTTGCTAACACAACCTTCGGAACTAATGTTTTCAAACTTTCCGCTATTACTTCTGGTATGGGTGGTCTGCAAAAACAACTTGGAGTAATCTGTTGCAGTTTTTTAGTAGTGAAAAAACTATGATCAAATTTGCTACCTCGGTAGAATGTGAGGTGATCCAGGATCTAATGGTCCCGGAACTAGAACCACACGACTTTTCTGAAGTATTTCTTTTTGTTTACTTATAATTTCACCCAAAGATTTCAAACCTGCTTTCAAATTTTCTGTATTTTGCGGACCTTTATGACCGCATAAAAAATTTCCAATTAAAATAAAAGCAATAGGAGGATGATCTTTAAAACCGTTAAAAAGAATATTTAACTTCTCTAATACCTATAAAAAAAGTTTTAAATAAAGATTTTTAGTCCAACATTAAACGTATTTAAATTCATTAATGCATTTTAGTTTACTAGGTTTCTTATTTACTGGCCTAAGAAACCTACTGAAAAAGGAAGTTTGATATATATCGTAATATAAGTCCAAATTAGTATTTAGTTCTAATATGTGATTTTCTATATATAAAAGAATATGAATTAATAAAAACTAATAATCAATTTTTTGTAGTTATTTAACGAAAAATGAATCTTTTGCAAAAATATCAAAATAGTGAAAAATCAATATTAAATTTTATTTTTAAGAATTCTAAAAATTTCTAACTGCAATAAAAATTAATAATTGATTTACATCTTCCATATTTTTTTTTCTCACCTCAATTTTATCCAACCAAACATCAGAAATGAAAACTATCATTGCACCAGGATTTTTGTCTTCAATTTTTTTTAAATTTGGACACTGACTTAAGTCATACTCTGAAGATCCACCAAAGACATTCATATTTTCAAGATAGGATCTGAAAAATTTTTTTAAGATTTAAAAATTATGGACAATAAATTTACCAAACACCTGATTAAGTTAATTATTTCTGCACATTGCAATTAAATAAATGTACATGATTATTGATTCAATTAAATACATGATTAAAATTGATTTTAAAGTATACTGAATTACTCAAAGTAATAATTGCTATAAAATACATTTTGATTATTGTGACAAACATTACCTTGATTTTACAGATGGTTCTCCAGGAGGAGAACCAATAGCTAGCACATGAAATATTTTATCTTCATAAACTCCTTCAATCAAAACAAAACAATGCTCAGGAAAAAGACCATCATGAAACTTAGCATTAGAAATATCTAACTGAAGAGAACCAGTTGGATCTTCAATTGCATAAGTTGTTTCATTTTGCTGAACTAAAAGTCCAACCATAAGCACATTTGCTAAAAATGTAATTTAAAAAATTATATATTTTACTATATATACAGGAAAATAATGTAATATTCCTTAGTGTATTTCATAGTGAAAACACTTCTTATTATTTAGCAAACTTTTCTTTCTGCTAATGTAAAATTAGTCTTTATTCTAGACTTTCAGAAATACAGTTAAAATTTTTTAACCTACATGTCCTTTCTGTACAGCATAAAAACCACTCCACAGTTTTGAGTTCATATGGTGGATTTTCATCAGCTGCTTTTTGCTTTTGAAAAAAATCATGCCTTATAGTTTTCTGGACAATAATATTATATCTATAACAAAATATTGTTTATTATGATAAAATTTACTAATGAATTCTAAAATTTTGATGAAAATATTTGAAAGCTTTTAGTTTAGAAGTGAAACATATATATATATACATATATATATGTTAAAAAGAAAAATCTGACAATTTTTACAAGACATTACGATTTTTACAAGACAGTTTATTTAAAAAATAAAATATAAATCAATAAGTTTTATTAAAAGTAATAATAATATTTGATCAAATTTCAAAAATTTTATAAATTTTGTAAACACTTAAAAATTTAGCAGCAGGATTTATTTATTTACCGTCTTCTATACATAAAAATTTTTAAAGATGCATCACAGAATAAACCTTTTGTTGTAGGAGATTTAATTTGAATAAATTTATCTGTTTCATTACAATAATTAATTTGAGGTACATGAAAAATATTAATAACATTCCACACTTTTTCAGTGTCTTCTAATGGTCTTGAGCATTCCTGAAAATCATAATAAATACGTAGTTTTAAATATGAACCACATAATTCACAATCGCATTTTAAAAAATTATATATTTTATAAAATAAAACTGATTTATTAATTTTAAAAATTTGTGTAAGCATCCTTTAAAAGTTATGAATCTACCTTCAAGCACAATTTTATATGTTTTATGTCAACTGCAAAAGACAAGGATCTATTTTTTTGCATATAATCTGCAATTTTTGCAATCAAGTTCTGCCTCTCATTCTCATTAAATTTTTCAAATTCAGTAGCTAAATAACCGGCTGCATCCCTAAGATTTAAATTAAAAAAATTAAACATAAAATTTAAAGCTTTAAACTTTTATTTATTATCACTACAAAAATAATTCCTTTAGTAATTACGCTTTTAACGTATATCCTCGAATTGCAAAGTACTGTAAGATCCATTTCCTTAACTGTGCATTTTCCATCGTTAATAAGAGATTCTCGTCCCTCAGATCACAGCGGTATCTTTTCCCGCCCTTTCCATTTTACCTTTTCCTTTTGATAATAATATGAATAGCAGAAGATTCGTAAACATTACCGTTTTCATGTCTTTTTATTTATGCGAATTTTAAATTTTTTTTTAATGAAATGTCTTGGACAAAAAGCGTACGCCAATTAGCTCATCCATATTATTTAGTGAATATATTTTTATCGCTTTCTTATCTCATAACAAAAAAATGTCCATATCTTTGTAGTTATTTAATTTTAAATTCTGATTCAGTATGTGAATTGGATTCGGTAAGTGAATTTAATTTAATTGACATGTAATAACTAATTGCACTACAATCTAATTTCATATTAAACTTGGGCATCTAATAATTGTATTACGAAACTCTTTCGCAATGACAAATTAAACTCTGTACTAAATTAATTATTTTAAAAAAATATAAAATGATATTGGCTTGAAAAATTTACCAACTATTGATGAAACTGTATAATTATCAATAGTATATATAAAATATTGCACATAAATATTGCATAAACATGTTTTATGTGATGTTTAAACATAAATTTGTTATATATTACTATAAATTGTCAATGTAATATATATTCATTACAGCGTGAGTCGGAGATTTTATTTTTTTTAATAATCGTGATAATGTTAAGAACTAGGAGGGCAGGAAGTATTACAATGATTAGTTATCTTTCATCTTCTTTCATGTATTCAAAGATTGCAAATATGATATTGTGGTTTTATGCTGATATTCGAATGGGATTGGTATATACTGTTATATTTGTCTGTGAGTATTAAGCTCATTTACATTAAACATAGCATTGAATTTTTTTTGTTAAAGAAGATTGAAAAGAAAATTATGATATACATTTTAGTGACAGGCTTATTTTTTCCTGAACCAACTTATTCTGGTCCTCAAAAAATAACATATTTTAAAAGTCTTGATTCTTTTGAAGAAGAAATGAAGCGGGATGCAAATGTCACATGGCTTGTAGCTTTTTATACAATGTGGAATCCTGCATGTAATAATCTTGCACCTATCTTTGCTCAAATATCAGCAGAGTAAGTTTATTTTGCTTCTGAAATAATTATATTTTATGCTTTTAAGATTTTCCTAAATTAACAATATTTTTGAAATTTACAGTTACCATGCACCCTGTTTAAGATTTGGTAAGGTTGATATTGGAAGATATCCTGAAGCTGCCAAAAAATATCACATCAATGATTCTGCTTCAAGTAAACAATTACCTTCATTAATTCTTTTTCAAAACAGTAAAGAAATATGCAGAAGGCCTACAGTAGACTCTAATGGTAGACTTCAAAAGTTTTACTTTTCTGAGGCAAGTATCATTTATTTTGCTGTTTATTTTATCTTATAAAAATATTTTTCTTTACTAGTTTTGAAATTTGTATTTTATTCCTTAAATTTTTAAAAAAATTCATATTTGTTAATATTTTAATCTTTAAATTTATTATCCATTAATTAAATTAATGGATTTTCCTACTATGGAATTAAATGTCTACTTCTTTTTCTAGCTAAAAATTTTTACAGATTCAGTTATTTAATTTTCAAAACCTGATTTCTTTTATTAATAATTCTTTTCAGTTAAGTATTTATCTAAATTTAAGGGACTAAAATTGTTCTTACAATTTATCTTTAATTAATTATTCCTCTTCATCATTTGGTATTGTTATATTAAAAATTTATAAGTTTAAACTTGTATAAATTATGAATTATAGATATTAAGAAAAATTACTTTTATTTTTATTGGTATTATTGTTTTTCTTTGTTCAATCATTAAGCTTTTTTAGTTAATAAGAGAAGAAATTTGTCACTATATTCATTTAATTAATATAAATTATATTTTAATGCTGATATTTCACCACATTAAATTTTAACTTTGATAATATGAATATAAATTCAATATAGTTAAAATTAAAAAGGTCGTTACTTTCTTGTAGGATAATATTAGGACTACATTTGATTTGAATAATCTCTATGAACAAAGCAAATCAAAGTCAAAAGCGTCAAAAAAGATGGCAGCTAATTTGAAAAAAGAGCAGTGATGGAAAACTATTACTATAAATTTAAAAATGATATTTAGATTTGAAGGAGAACCATGTAAATTTGAAAGTATAATAATTTGGATTAGCCTGATTTTTACAATTATGAAATCATTTTTTGTATATTACTTTAGATTTTAGTAATCCACCAACTGCAGATACATTGTTAATGGTTTATTATTATATATCACTTTGAGGTATAGCAGATTTTCATTAAGAAATTCCAATTTCTATTGAAGAACAAATTAAATGATTGTTCTATAATTAAACTGCCTGAGATAGTATTTATAATAAAAATATTTTAAAAATTTAAATCTGTAAATAATTAAGTAAAACATTCATAATTGAGGACTAGATAGTTTCAAAGAATATCAGAAATAATAAAAAACGGCATTTTACATAAATATGCTGTACTTTTACATGTTTAATAACAATAAAATATTAAAACATGCTAGTTAACTTGAATATTTTTAACGTTTGTGAACGGTATTTGAAACAAGCTTTTGTGCTTTTGAATAAGTAGTTTCGTTTTTTTAATTTGAAATGCGAAAATGAAAAAGAAAATATAATTTTATAGCAGACTATTTGAAAGTTTAAATTATTTAAGTTTTTGAATAATAAATTATTTACAAATTTGTTATAATGATTTTTACTTAGCCATTTAATATATACAATTATAATGAAATATTGATTATAAAAATTGTAGTATTACTGAATTATTACCATCATTTGAATTATTATTAATTGTATTTATGATAAATAAAATACATTTTAATTCAAAAATACAATTAAGAACTATTATCAAAAAAGCAACTTTTTGTTTATTGGACAACATTTGACATTAATATTTTAAATCTCTTCTCTTTATTGTAACATTATTGTCAATTTCAAAAGGTTACACTTTAAAATAATTAAATGTTATAAATTAATAAGAAGATAGTTAATTTGTGATCTGTTAAAAAGGAGTCTAAGCAGAAATTATTTTTATAGTGGCTGCAGTTCAATATATGCACAATATTTTTGAAATTTCAAAAAACCCTAGACTATGAGAATAATAAACTTATTGCATAAAATAAAATTAAGCAGTCTTTTCTAAATTGTGGGCAAATTTAAAAAGTAAAATTTTTAGCCAGGTTGCACGTTACGAACGTTATTGTTTATTCGCTGTAATAGGTTTTTATTCAAAATTGAATGCTGTACTTTGCATATTAAAAGTGGCACTTGGGAGTTTAATATAAAAAAGGAACAATTAACAATATAATTTTTTACTTTACAAAGAATTTAAAAACTATGGCACTACAGTTTAATCAGCCAATTAATGAATTTTGGACAATTAAAAAAACAATTTGCAGTAAAATAAATAAAACAGAATTTGTAGCCATCAGCAAATATTTATAAAAATTTGGGGGATATTATTAATTATTATTAATTATGAAGATGAAAATGAAATTAATCAAATTTATAATTAATCTTAGCTAGATTTTTAAGTGAATGTTTTAGTTCAGTAATGTTATCTTCTGGGGCTGTTAAACTCTTTTCCCTATTAGTTCATTTTAAACTGGTATTAATTATAGATTACTCTCTATATTTAGATTTTAACATTATTTAATACGGCAACATGATTACTGACTTAAGTTACCAAATTATAATAAATTATTAAATGTTTGTTAATTTAATAAAAATTATAAATTATGATATTTATCAAAAAAATTTGAAATGAGTTCAGTGAAATAGAATTTTTATAATTAAGTAATCTAATAGATGCCTACTAGCTTTAATGGAATCAAATTTAGTGTTTTTATTAAAATATATAATGATATATAATGTTTAGTATTTCAGTATAAACTTTCATTCCGCCTGACATTTAAATGTATTTATTAGTATTCAGATTTTTTATTGGTTATTAAGTTCCAGTTAACGGAGTATACATTACGATACGTTTAAATAAAGAAAATAAATGCTTCTTACCTAAATTCTGCCTTACTTTTTCAACTTCGAGTATACTCTTTGCTTCATTGCGCTTTTTTAAAATAATTTTACAGTAATTATAGAAAAAATTTTTAATTAAACAGCTTCAGAATTTATATAACTGTATCATATTTGTATCCAATAATAAATTTCACAATGTTCATATGATTTGAAATAATTTTAAACTATGAGTTATACAAAGAACAATATTAAAATTTTATTTTTTATAAAAAAATATGTACATAACCGATTATAAAATCAATCAGTAAAATCAAGATCAGTAAAGATAAATTTTTACTATTCACTGTTTGGCTTTCACAAATATTTAATTTCAAACCGACACCAATTATCAAACATTTTACAGTAATAATCGCTGGACTACATTGTACCAGCCCCAGGATAGCGATTTCCAGGATTTGCCGTTGGAGCACCGCCGTAGAGGAGTCTACCGCTACTGCTCTGACCCAGGTAAACATTCTAAAATAATTTAAAACATCGCTGGAATTTGCTAATATAGACAAAATGTAATATAAATTGTAAATGTATAAATATTTCTTTCAGAAGATATTTTATAATTTAATTGATAAAAATTACATGAGACTGATGAGGCGGTCTCACTGGAAAACCGGATGTTATTCCTCCTGCTTTACTAGCCTGGGGTGGATGGACAGGGATTGACAGTGGAGCCGCTGGACCTCTTAAATACATTTTATCGCTCTCAGGTTTATTTTCATATGCCGCTAAAACGATAAATTTTTTTGCATTATGACTAATTATTAGATAAATAAGTTCACTCTGCCTAATTCTCTAAATAAATATACTAGCCTATTATTATAATAGTAATTAAAGAATTTTTTATCTGTAAAAATAATTTCTCGAATAAAATCTGGCGACACTCTCTTTATTCATTAATAAAAGATACTCGAAAATTTTCATTAGCATTATAAGTACATTATATTGTATTGATGTTAAATTTATAAGTTAAATGTATAATTCAGTATAAATTAGCAAAAGTGAATAGTTTTACCAATATCAATAATTGCAAATGTTCACATAGCATTTAATCTAAAAAAACTTAATTATTTTATATACTTTTATTTTAATATTTTCTATGTATTTCTAATTAAATACAAGTTGGAAAATTAGTGAAAACGCAAAGAATTAGAAACATAAATAACGGGGGAAAATTATTAAAATACTAACTTTTATAACTAAATATAGTTTTTAGATAATCTCATAATGATTAATTGGTTTAGATGAACTTAATATATCTAAATATTAATATGAAAAATCTTAATTACTGAAAATAATTGGCATTTAATTTTATGGCAACTAACTCAATGTTTGTTCAATTTAGAAAATGAAGTCAGCATAAACCCACTAAAATTATTTGTTGAAACCCGAAATGTCTATAATAATAAATAGAAATATTCTAAAATTGTTTGACAAATAGTAAATAATTGTAAATAGTAAATTTTGACCAAATATAGAGAACTGCAAAATATATTTAATATGTCAATAAACTAATTTGTTAGTTTAAAAAGTTTTTTAAAAACTTAGTGCGAGATCTTAAAGCCGTATAAAACATTTTTAGTTATAATATATAAACAATTGTTAAAGTTCACATAGTTTTAAAGCAATGATATTAACTTTAAAAATCTAACTATTGTATTTTTAATTTTAGTATATATATTTAGTGACAGGCCTTAAAAAGGCTAACTTACGTTGTCGAGGTAAGTAAACGGGTTCGTATTGTGCTGGTGCTCCTGAATAAGAATAAACTGGTTGATTTGGTGTAACTCCATAAACCCCACCATAGGTAGCAGTTGTTCCTTCTAAAATACAGCACTTATTTTTACATAATGGAGTATAAATTGAGACACATAAAAAAACTTTTATAAATATATTTTAACTAATAATATGCAACATTTAGACCTACTGTTCCACAATACTGCGCGCACATATTCATGACCTCTTCGTCCGTCTTCCGGTTTATGCTGAAATCCCTGAGATTTGTAACCATAGGGATGGTAGCCAGGTCCTTGGGAAGGTGGAGGGGACGGAGTTCGAACACGTTTTGTGCTGACCGACGGTGCTGAATTGCCAGGAGCTGTGCCTGCAACATTATACAATGGTGTTCGTCCCGGCAAAGGCTGCTGGGGAACTCCGGTTGGACCTCCACCTTGCGCTGCCCCAGCTCCGGCTTGTTCAGTGCTTAAATTTAAAGATGTTTCAAGTTTTTATGTATATTAAATTTCAAATATCTAAGTTGACAATAAATGTTTTCATTAAGCGAGCGATAAATGTATTCAATTAAAGCGTATTTTTTATAGTTATATATTTTTTATTCCTAATTCTATTATAAATTATATTAAGATCTGTTTTACCTCTTCAATTTATAAAAATTAATAATTACTTAAGAACATAGTTACAAAACTAATAGTTTTAAATCCTTGATAGGAAAAAAATCATCAGAATTGTGAGTTCGTATGAATAAATCAAAATTTATAATATTTTTGTTTTGGACTAGAAAAATCTTTATAATTATTCAACTACATGATATTAAATTTAGCATTAAAAATCAAATTCGATATCTCTTATTATGCTCTTTGAGACCGAGTTATAAAAGTAAATATAGCTCCTATAATAACATGTTTTAAACTGAGCAAGCCTTTACTCAATGAAGACTTGTTTTGCTTTTTTATTTTATTTTGTAATTAAATCAATATATTTCAAAATAAAAAAACATCAACGCAAAATCAATAACACTTAAACAAGGATTTATTATACATAGGAATGTTTATATACATTAGTAAAATACATTTATATGTCCATTTTCTTAATGTGCTTCAACTAATATCTTTTCTTCCTCCTTTTTCTCCTGTTCTCTTTCCCAGCATTGCGTTTCTTCAGACATCCGGTTCGTCTTCTACAAAATATTTAATGGGCCGACATTAAATTAAGTGATTTCTCATGTATGCCTCAGCAGTAAGCTCCTTTTAACTTGGTACCTTTGATCTACATTAATTCCTCATTTAAACTGGATTATACAATTGTTTAAAATAAATAGTATTTTAAAATAAATACTTAGCTTTCAAAAGTTTATCTATGTCGAACCTAGCCATTTATTGGGAAGATTAATTTTTATTATATAACAAAATAAAGGGTTATTGACTCACTTGTTTGGTTCCTTAACTACATATTGTCTACGCCTGTTGTCATCTTCATTCAAAACTTTTTTCAACCTTAAAAATAACTGATGTTTTTCTTCATTCAGAGCAGCTAATCTGGTTTCCAGTACACTGATTTGCTCTCGAGTTTCACCCAATGTCATCACATCTTGCTTTTGCTTTTGTTCTAATTCCAGGCGCTGTCTTTGAACCTCAGCATCTGCTTCTTGTTCTAGAATTATGAATGAAAATTTTTATAATGTAAATTCAACAAAGATCATAATTAACAACAAGATGCATAAAAATATAAAGATCAACTCATTTGACTGATATTTGAAAATCATTTTTCAGTATAAAAATATGTCCTTTATGAATAGCTGTTACTTCAATACATAAACTGCTGAAAATTTACAAATATTATATGTATTTTATATGATCTCTACATTAAAGCTAACAGTATCATACAAACTAAAACTTAATCTAATTCAATTAAAAAATTATCACACTTTTATATAAAATTTTAACATTTATTTTTATTATTAAATTTCTATACAGCAATAGAAAATTATATAATTTTAACTTTTATTACTGAACTTTTATAATAATATTCAAAATATTATTTTTTGGGCCACTATACAATATTTATTTTAATTTTGAAAATATTAAAATATACAAACTTATAATTAACATTATCTTGCACAATAAGAAATAACAAAATACATTCTTTCATTTAAAAATATAATGTGATATTGTTTGTCTATCATATATTATGGTACATATTAAAAAAGATTTGCTTTTGAAAGATTTCTACTGCAGATATCTTACATAATTTTATTGATATATCTTACAAAATTTTGAACTTTAATAACAAGATTTAATTTTATAATAAAATGCAATGCATACCATTGCATTAATAAGATATAAATACTTGTTAATTATTTACAATAATTATAACTTGTATGAAAATATTTCAATTAAAATAAAAAAAAGGTAAATATATAATTGTAAACATATGTAATTATTCTCATACCTTGTTTTTTTCTTTGTCTTTCTTTGATTATATGATTCTTTAAAGCTTGCCATTCTTCTTCTGATCTTTTCCTTACTGGTACTGGCATCATTGCCTTCTTTATTTCAACATCAACTTTGAGAAAAATTTGAAATTCCTCAACAAGTCATTTTTCCTGAAAACAAAAATATAAACTAAAAACTTAAATTTATGATAATTATCCTGTACTAACTCAAGCATTCATCAATAAAAATTTCTTATAAACGTAAATAAAAGAAATATTAAAAACAAACAGATGAAAAATTTATTCATGTTGTAGTTTCCAATATAATTATGTAAATGTACAAGATTTTATATTGAAAATCAGCTTTAGCAGGTAAAATATAAGTTAATATTTTATAATTTTAATATTATAATTGAAAAAAATTAAAATATTTTTTCGCATTAAAATTAAAATGTAGCCAAAACTCCAAAAATATGGTTATTCATTTTTTATTTCAATTTAAAAATGAAATTCATTTATAAATTTCTAAAGCGTTTTCGTTTTGAAATAAAATTACTTTTTTTAAGAAAAAAATGGCAAAACAGTACATCTTTTATACAAATTTTCTGAATAATTATTAAAACAGCTATATAATAAAAGGCAATGTCTATATAAGTCAAATCGTAATTCCTAATTTCAATTAAAGGAATATAATTTCAAAGTTTAAATTTAAAGTCTAAATTTTGAAATAACATATTATTTATTTTACATAACTTCTCGGTAGGTTCTTTATAAAGAAAATATTTTAAATAATGTCCATAATACTAACAGAAGTAAATCAATCGCAGATCAGAACATTTTTAACGTGACATTTCACGAGGTAAACAAACAAGTAAATAAATGGAAGCAGAGAAATTTGTCGAAAAAGCTTCATACCAACTTCAACTTGGCATTATTGTTAATGGCGTATTAGTTTTTTGTTGTTAGCATTACATAATAATTCCGCGAATAATTTACGGTTAAATTATTAATTCGAAAATTTTAATCAAAAAATCATATTTAATCAAAACTTTATGATTATTTTACAAAGTAAATTTGAAATGATAACTAGTTGAAGAGTTATTCAATTAATTATTCATGGTGCTGTTTACAAACATATATTAGCTTCATTGATGCTTCATAGGTAAAAAAAGAAAAGAAAAAGTCAAAATCCATATCCTGTAAACGCTTTAAATTTTTTCATATAATTATTTTACCATTTTGCTCAATATTATTATGCCCGGAGAATTGTAATAATTTTACTTATAAGTGTAATTCTAATTACGGAATGAATTGTCAATATAATTTATACTTTTATTAATTTACGCATCAAAATCCCGCAAAAATTGTACAAATTAAGATATTGGCGGAAACTTTATTTATATTTTATTTATATTACATATATTTTTGAATCTTTCCTAAATTCGTTAATAATTAAGAATCTTCGATTTAATCCATAGAAGATATATCATATAATGTATGAAAATGATCTTATGTATTTCAATTAGACTTTATAGTCTTGAAATATATATTGCAATTAAATAGACTTTGGTTATAATTTTTGGCAAGATTTATTGTTTCCAACCAGAGTTGATAGAATTGGAATATATGATATATAGAATGCAGTTTTACAGTAGATTTTTTATAAATTTTTTTTAAATACCTATTTTAGAGAGATACAAATTTTGATATTCTCTTAAATAATTAAGAAATTAAACCAAATTTATTTCTTTGTTGAAGTATTATGTTGACCAAAAAAATTTATCAATATTACAGGTTTTAATGCTTCTGCAGAAGCAAGTTAGATGTGGATTGATATATGCATAAATTACAAGCCTTTAATAATTATGGTCAAATTTGAATCTGAAGAAAGATCTAAAAGATTCACTCTTTCAAATATGAATTCAAATTCCTCTGATGATAAAAACTTGGACTCAAATGGAGACTTAATATTTGACCCTCCTGCAGAGATGATGATACATGATTATGATGATGAAAGAACAATAGATGAAGAAGAAGCCTTAGAAAATAATGAAGATCCTCAAACAGAACTATCCAATCTACAAAGAGAGGGTGAAATGCCACTCAGTGAATTGTTGGCCATGTATGGGTATAATGAAAATGAAAACAGTAATTCTGAAGATTTGGTTTCAAATCCAGAAACTTATTCAGATAAAGAAATGAGAGATCCATTACAAGCTGATGAACAGAGTGATGTAATGTGTTTGGAAGAAACCCATGAGACTGATGTAGTTGAGGAAGAACCCTCAGAGCTAGTCAAGTTGTATAATGATATTCCAGATTCTGATCCAATTGATGATACAGGTGGAACTAGCCGTCTTTTGAGATCTGTTTCAAGACCTCAAAGTGAGGAGGAAGAAGATGATTGTGATTATAGTCCAGATGAAGAGGACTGGAAAAAGACCATTATGGTAGGATCTGATTATCAGGCAAAAATTCCAGTTGGATTGTGCAAGTATGATGATGCCCTACCTTATGAGAATGATGATAAAATGCTTTGGGATCCATCACCATTGACAGAAGAAGAAATTGAAGAATTTTTAATAAAAGCACATGAATCGTTTTTGAATAATCCTCTCGTTCCTGTGGGCACTCATATTAAAGATGATGAACAGGCCTTATATTTGTTACTTCAGTGTGGATATAATGTTGAGGAAGCTTTGAGAAGACGTAGAATCAATGCTATCCCTCCAACTGATATAATGAGCATTTGGTCCGAAGAAGAGTGTCGAAATTTCGAAAGCGGAATAAGAATGTACGGTAAAGATTTTCATTTTATTCAAAAGAGCAAAGTGAGAACGCGTTCAGTAGGTGAACTAGTTCAGTTTTATTACCTTTGGAAAAAAACGGAGCGCCATGATTTATACGCCCACAAATCTAGATTGGAAAAGAAAAAATACTCTTTGCACCCTGGTATTACTGACTATATGGATCGGTTTTTAGAAGAGCAAGAAGTGAGTTCGGGCCATCAAGATCGCAGTTCCTCGCCGAATGTTCAGTTCTTGATACTTTCTGAATCGAAAAAGAGCGGAAAATTGGAAGAATCGGATCAAACAATTTCAGCGATTGATCCGTTGGGAGATTTTGTCGGGGAGTTAGATAACGGGAACGTAAAAACTTTCGTTAAGTTAAATGCAAATTCGGAACTTTCTGTTCTGCCCGTCGACGCGAACGATCATGAAAATCAACAAAGCGAAAAAATATCAACCCAACCGGTGATAATGTTAAATGAAGAAGATTTATCAGGTAAAAATAAGGAATAATAATTCTTAAAGTTGAGGGAAAAAAACTGAAATTGAGTTTGCATAACATTTTTTTCTACGAGATTTAATTTTCATTTATAAATATCTTGCTTGGACCTTCCATTACGATTGAGATAAATCAAAAGCAAAAATAAATAGTGATTAAATTTGCCGTTTCTACAAAGAAATGTTCGAATATATATACTTATATAAGGCTATGGTCATGAATGAGTTTAAAATTTTCAAGATAGCCGCTCAATGCTAATCGTGAATTACGGATTAACACAAAAAAAATTATGATTCTGAAAAGTAAAGATTATAGTAGCACATTCTTTGCATATGTTATATTTTTAACAGTAAGCTTTATCAAATTATACATTTCTTAGCAAATTTAGCAACAGTAAATAAATTTCTTAGGAATTCTCCAACATAAAAGTTATTGATATTTTTATGATAAAAGATATACGGTCAATAGTGACTATTTAGGATCTTTGGTTAAATCTAACAATTAATTTTAGATGTCCTTACCAAATGAGGTAAAATAAAGTTACATGGAAAATAGATGTCTTAATTTAAAGCATTATACGTGCAAGATGTAGATTTTAAATAAACATTATGATATTTAGCAAAACTTGAAAGGAAAAGTTTTTATGTTATATATATAGTAAATATTTTTGTGAAATAATTCTTTTCACATTGAATCAATTCGATAATAAAAACATAATTTTAGGCTTAAAAGTCTGACCGTGTTCTAAATTAGAATTCATCTATAACAGATTTTCAAGAAATAACATTTTTTAGCATTTTCCTAGAAAACTCTAAAATACAGGAAATACTTTAAGTTTGAAATTATGGCACATCATCGTTCATTAAGAAAGTATCACTTTAATAATCTTTTTCCTTTGGCATGGCCCTCATATTTTTCAATTTTTTTGCGATTCATGCTTATTTTTAAGGTTTATATCTTTTCAGATTAAAAAAATAATCTATATATATATGCATTAATTTGATTGATCATGTATTAAAAAAATTTATAAAATAATTATATCTTTAAAAGCAAATCCTTTCCCCAATCAAAAAAGCTTTTAATACATTTAATTTATACGTGCACTCTCATATATTGTCATTGTCTTTAAGATGATTTAAATAATGTAACAATTTTATCTCTTTCGACGTTAATTCTGAACTAAATTAATTCGTTAAAATTGATCTTTTCCTAGAACAAAGCTCAATTAATTTACCACTTTGCCGTCATCCTTAATTGATTGGAAATATTTGTCTTGAAAGGAAAAACTTTTGATCAGTAGCGTGAATCTCTTAATAAAACTGACATTTTAATTTATTTTACTTAGTTAAAGCAGCAATTCCTATGTTTTTGAGATTTAGTTAATACAAGCTTCTTGTTTTGTGACATCAGCAAGCTGCAGGATGTAAATGCAGACAACGTTGCTCTTCATCCATTTTGAACCATAAATTTTGTACACCCGTGAAATTATGGTTGAAACATAGACTATAAGTTAATTTAAATTCTATGATTAACTAAAGTCTCATATTCATAAAATAATTTTTATTTTTTTTATGATAAATTAATTCACTCATTCCAATAAAGCATGATAAAGAAAATAATTCTAGGGTGGCTAATAATAGTATATTTTGTGAAGGAGTTTCATTACTTAATTCATATCCAAAGTAGGCACATTTTTAAAGGATTTTTTAATTGTAAAAAAATTCAGTGAGAAACAGTTTCTTTCTCATATTCAGAATTTTTTAGAGCATAACTGATGTATTAACATCACGTTTTCGATTTATTATCTCAAACGTCACTATATTTCCAACCTTTTGCCTAGATCTCTAGATGCTCATTAAAACGATAGTACTTAATTTAAACCGAGTTTTGATTTTCACGAAAATGTACTTGCAAGGAAAAATTAAAGGACTCAGTATGTAAAAAAGTAACTTTGATTGTAGATTTATATTATAATGCTTTAAAATTAAGTTCTCTGATAAAATTTTAAATTTATACTGATAATTTATTGCATCTAAATAGAATGATGCTTCATGTAAGTATTAAATAAAAATTAAAAATTATTGCTTAAAATTTATATAAATCACATATGATTTTATATCGAGATTTTCATTTTATTTATTTAAAAAATTAAATATTTGCTTAGACTTGAATTGAACTTTAGAATATACTTCAAGAATGGTATTTAATTTTTATTATAAAAGTAAAAACAATTTTGAAAAATGTTTTTGACTTAGTACAAAATATTAACAGTTTCCAATTAAATATTTTTAATGCTTTTAAAATTATTTAATATTTCTTTTGTTATCTATGCTCACATAGTAAATTGAATAAAATGTTTTTATAAGTTAAAAAGATAGCTGAAGGAGAAAAACATTCTTCTTATTAAATTAATACTTAAAAATTTGATGTCACTTCTGTCTTTTTAAAATTAGTTTTTTTCTCTAAAAATATTATTACTAATATTATGTAAAAATGTATCTGTTAGTAAATAAATTTTCAAGGATTAAGTATGCTGACAAACTAAATTTCGGGATATTTTGCTTGATTTATTACATTATAAAATTGACCCGTTCTGCACTTTAAAATTCTATTTGATTTTAAATTAGTTATGATTTTAGCCCATGAAACTAATTTTAAATTTATAATTAAGATAACGGTGCTCAGAATACATAAAATAATTGGGATTATTCAAACAAATTTTATGAATTTAACAACTTTTTTTCCAAAAAATTCTTTGCATCAATTTTGCAAAAATAAACTTTTTTACTAACTGTCAGCAGAACAGTACAAATTCATTGGAACGCTGTTTATAATTTGCCATCAACTAACAGGTACATTCTTGAAATTTATGCATGTAAATACATTTTAGTATGTACGATGGAATAAAATGTATATAGAAAAATATATACGTAAGTATATATTAGCACGAAACACAGAGGGATTTTGTTTTGCATTAAAAAAATTTTAATTAGCAATTCTAATTATTGCTAATAAATGAAATCGGGCTTAACGGATTATTCTTGCAAAAAAACTTCCTTTTTGTGGATATAAAAATAAATAAAAAATTTGGAATCTGAAATTTTATTTATATTGTAAATATATTGAGAAATTATATATTTCTCAATGAAAACCGACTTATTCAAATCCCTCATTATTTATATTCAAGTCAAATTTCAAAAATGAAAAGATAGATTGATGAAACTGGTAGGTTATATGATTGAAAAAATGCGTAAAATAGACAATTTTTAAAAAGAATAATTTTCTTCAACCATTAGTAATTCATCACTAAAAGTGTTTTTATTAAATTTTTAAATTATCTCAAAAGAGAAAATTTTATTTTTATCATTGAATTGTAAGTTTTAAATTAACTTACTCTATTATCTAAAACTTTTATTTATGTTGAGAATATCATTGTGGAAATATTAACGAACAATTCGGCTTCATCATAATATAAAATTCTCAGTTTGTAAATTAACACTTAAAATTAATGTTCAGTAATTAATCTTACAATTAAAAACGGACGTAAATAAGATTGATCTAAGATGAAAAACAGTACACATTAACATCTTATTGTATAAACTGAGGTTGAGATATTTACAACTCACTTAGAAATGTTTTAATAGCGTGAGATTTAGAATTACCATTTGACATAGACTATTTTTTTCCAGTAATATAATATTGTGATATTTGAATAGTATGAAACCATAACTTCTTTGATTTTGATTTTCTTTTTAACCATCTTGGAATAGTTTCATAAATCAAGAAAAAAACTCGGAAACAAACTATTCTTTAAATATGAAATAATTATTTGAAATTAATATGCAAAATATTAAAAGAACACCAAAAAGTTCTGTAAGTTGACTTTAAGTATAAAGAAATATATAATTCAGTGAAAAAATTATTTTGTCATCGTAGAAATGCAATTACTAATAAGCTATAAATTGTTAGTGATCTGTGTTAGCATATAGACACAAAAATTAGTTTAGCTTTTTGGGTTAAATCTCATGTTACAAATTATAAAATGATTCAGTAATGACTTGTTCGAGATCACAGATTAATGTTTTTAAGGTATTTCGGGATTCTTGCGATAGCAACACCTGCTGGGAGGAACAGTCCAATTGTAAATATAAGACATTCTAACACGAAATTCTTTTCGACACAGCCGACCAGTGTTTTTCAAATTTTCATGTAATATTTGCATGCTAGATTCAGACTGCTTGTGCGTTATCAAATAAGACTGATGGCAACCTCTAGATATGTATTCGGTATCAAATTTTGGTTCGTGCACCCTGTTAAGTCGGGCATAAATAGCCAACCATGCACCTACTGAAATATCTTCATTTCTATATTTTGTTAGGAATTTGGCATTTCTAGTGATGAAATGAACCAAACGCTGGGCCAACACATAACCCCCGCCGAGGGCGTAAGGAATGTAAAAATCGCAAATTTTCCACTGTTCCTCTTTGTATTTTCCTTCTTTCTTCGGCCTTGCTCGACCATCGAAAAATCCCCAATATAAATATTCTCCTTTTTTTCCGGGAAAAACTGTTTTGAGCTCGTTCACTGTTTCCGGTACGCGCACGAAACTATCATCATCGCATTTGAGAACGTAACGGAAATTCCGGAAAGTTTTCTTTGGCGCAAATACGGCTTCACTTTGCGACACGTTGTTATCTGTTAACCAAACAAAGGATGATAGTAATTTTTCAGTTAAGAGATAAAACGAATCGTCTAACTTGCTAAAAATTAACAAATCATTATATTTATTTTGTTCGTGTTGTAAATCTGATTTCTGAGCATCGCTCGCAGAACCGGCACTAATTGCAAACACATGAACAATTTCTTTATTGCCGTTTATGTTTGACAACCACGTGTTTCTGATGGATTCCCTGCGACCAAAATTATTCAGACTAGAAAATATTAAAATAATGAGAAAAACATCTGTCGGTTCGTTTTTCCCGAGGTAATTAGGCGAGTCCCTAAAATATACCTCCTCATTTCTCAATTTTAAACATCCACATACGATATATCCCATTACAAATGATATTACGGAAATTATCACTGTTCCTCTGTGAATTCTAACGAATCCCCTCAGCCTACATGAATTCTTCATTTTAATCATTTCCTTTTTTCATTTCCATTTCTCCAAAATTAATATTATTTTCAAACTTATTATCTCCGGTACTGAATATTTTCATCATGATCCAGCAAAATAATATGAAATTATGTGACATTTGAAATGTGCAATCTGGAAAAAAATTCAGATAACTTATATGGGCTTTTCAGTTATTATCAAATTAACAATTTCATTAATACTGCAATTGTTAGATCTTTCTTCAATCATGTTAATTCCATGAATTCATCTTTGGACCTTATTGCAATAGTTTTAGAGATTTTTTCCATTTTAAGTTTTTTTAAAAACACATCTTCAGTTATTACATTACTTTACCTTTCATTTTTCACTTTATAAATTATATGTGATCCTAAATTTCCTCTGACTTTTTTTTGATATTTTACTTAGTGGAAATCTCACCATTAACTGTATTATTTTATTTTAAAATAGTAATTATAATTATAAAATAATAATCAAAAATTAATAGTATTTTTAAACAGTTTAAATGAATATAACAGCATTTTAAAAACTTTATTATTAATACCATAGTAACTATTCAAAATTATTAATTCTGAAAAATACAATACATTAGTATTTTCAAATTTATTAGGGGATAAAAAAAATTTTTAATATATGACAATTAATGAAACTACCATGATTTTATTAGGTAATCAGCAAAGGAAAAATAATGAGCAAAATTTAACAATGATATTTAAATAATTAGTTCATTAAATTATTTAAATTTAATAAGAATATAAATGCAACAATTAAATTAATATGTTTACGTGTTCAAGCCATAAAAGTTCCTGTTTAAGCCGAAAATTATTAGTAAATTTTGTTAGGCATCAATTCAGGAAGTCCCCTTTAAAGAATTGCTTAATATATTAATAAATATTTTTTTATAATCTAAAAATAAATGACAAGCTATTTTTCAATTAACAATCATTAAAACTGATGTGTTTCAATTTCAATCTTTCAAAACAAAAAAATTGAAAAAGTAATAAAAGAAAACATTACAGAGAAATTATCGAGGCAGTCTTTAAAAAAAAAATTTCTTAGCTTAACTTACCCACATAATTTAATTTTTTTATTTTTTATTTTTAATGAAAATAAATAATTTAATCCAATCACAAAATTATGAAATTAAAAATAAAAAAAATTCAATTGATCTAGATGTTAAATTAGTGATGACTGTCACAGACGATAAAATTGGCACCTCTGTTAAATCACCAGTTGCCTCTGCTTACATGTGGATGTCTATGATAAACATGGAGGATTGTAATATCAGCAGAACGGATCTTAACAATTAATTTTCATTCGTTTGCATGGTTATTTTTCACACGATTCATACGATATCCCCTTACTTTAATATAGTACTCTAATTTTTCTCAATCATATATACTTCATATGAGCCACGTTAATTAATCATGTAATGCTTCGATTCTGCAAATACATTTCTCAGTGTCACGCGCCGGTAAATTGAAGAAGAAAATGCATCTCTTTCAAGTTATGAATAAAAATTAATAATTCCAGCGTAAAAATACATTAAAATTATTGTCGTTGATCAATAACTTGACATGATTTCCATTTTCAGTTGAATTCTGATTTAAGTGGATTGGTTACGCAGTATAGAAAAATGAGTGACAACAGCTCAAAGAGTTTTATACAGCATTATAATCACGTTTGCAGTAAAATGGAGTGGAAAATTGTGAATGATGATTACGATTACAATCAAGAGATTGCAACTTCTTGTTATGGAGATATGCTCCACGATACTGAAAGAGTAAGTAAAAGACAAATTTTATAGTTTTCATGTAATCACCAATGAAAACGTATTTCATAAATTATTTTGACTATAATGTTATTGAATTATTTATTTCTTCTTTTCTTTAGAATCAGAAATTTGCCTTTGCTCTGGAAAAGGCAATTAAGAAAATGCACTCTTTGCAAAGAAAGGCTCACGTTTTAGATATTGGAACTGGTACTGGTCTGTTATCAATGTTAGCAGTTAAATATGGAGCTGATTCAGTTGTGGCTTGCGAAGCATTTTCACCAATGGCCAATTGTGCAATTAAGATTATTGAACAGAACAAGTTCTCAGATAAAATTAAAGTAGTTAAAAAGCATTCAACATCATTAACAGTAGGTGTAGATGGTGATATGAAAGTGAAAGCTAATATATTAGTGAGTGAAGTTTTTGATACTGAGTTGATTGGTGAAGGTGCCATTAAAACATTTAACCATGCTCATAAGTATTTACTCGAGGTAATTATTATGGAATATTTTATAAAATTGCTGTTCTGCTTTATTTTTAAAAAAATTGTTTTCAAAATGGGAGTGTGGCATTTCATTTTCTAATTAAATCTCTCTTTGATAAATAAAATGGTGAAATACTTGTCAAACTTGGTGGCCTTTCTTGGATGTGCCCATAATTGTAATAAGAGTCTCAGCAAGAAATGTATAAAGTATAATAGTTATTTTTAATATATGTGCCAGATATATTATTTAAGAATATTTTTAATAATATAATATTTTAAATGTAAGATTTAGATGTATTTTAATATAATATTTAGATATAATATCTTAGAATAACACATATATTTTTCCTTTACCTTAGGATGATTGTATTGTGATTCCTTCTGTTGGCATAATCTATGCTCAGTTAGTAGAAAGTGATTTGGCCACATCTTGGAACCAAATATGGGATTGGAAAGCTAATAATGAATGTGTACTTAGGATCCCAGAAGAAATTAAGAAATGTCCAGGTGCAGCAGCAGTTCATGATATTCAACTCAGTCAATTTAATCCAAACTTTTTTAAGCTTTTAACAAAATCCATAGTTGCTTTCAGGTTTGTATTTTGCACTTTTATTAATATTTTATTTCTTTAAAAATGAAATATTTCATAATATTTATTAAAATATATAAAATTTTTTCAAGATATATTTTATTTTAAAGAAAATTGATTTTAAAATTTCATTTTGGAAAAGCAAGACTTTTAAAGTTTAATTTTTTCTTTAGACTAAATAACATATTTTGTGAGAAATTGGCTGTTCATTCACAAAATGCTGTAAAAAAAAAATGTTGAGATTAAACTTAATAAAGTTTTGATACATTTTTATTTTATGTTATCAAATATTAATAAGTTTTAAGGAATAAATTTTATTCGATGGCACGAATTTTTTTATGGAGTTACGGAAAATTTAAAAAAATATATATTTAATTAGTAGAATAAATTTATAACTGTATTTTCTCTGGAATTTTATTTTTTTCTTCCGTCTAATGTGAAATACTTTTTGGGACTGCGCAACTGCTCTTGATCAAATGCCCATCTGCCTCAAAATCTAACAATAAAATTTTATACTTTAGGTTCGAATGGTCAAGCAAAGATCCCATTCCCACTCATTATCAATCTGATGTAACATTAAATATTTTGTCATCGGGAAAAGCCCAGGTTGTGTTCATGTGGTGGGATTTAATTATGGATCCGGAAGGTGAAATAATCCTAAGCTGTGCTCCCGTATGGGAACATCCAGATTTGAAAGGTATTAATTTAAAATATATGAGAAGATTGATTAAGAATCATCCAGAAATTGAGTTTTAGTATATGCAAAATCATCAGTTAAAAATTCAGAAATTGTACAAGGGCATAATTTATTATATTTTATGTTTGCTTTAGGTAAAAGTATAATGCAGGAATATCCGAAGGGAAATCCGGCCAAAAATATTCCTTGGAGAGATCATTGGATGCAAGCAGTATATTTCCTAAACGAAGAAAAAGACATTGACGCAGGCGAATCCATCATGTTAAACTGTTACCACGACGAATTTTCGTTTTGGTTTAAATTAGATGACAAAAGAAAAGAAATTGTTCCCCATTCGGCAAAGACAAGACCTGTTTGCGAGTGCGGAGTTCATTTCTTACTCAGTAGAACTAGAGTCGGCGCCATTAACTGTTCGTCTCGGAGGAACTTTTATTATCAGACATTTAAAAAAATGATAAAACCAGAGGTTCATTACATTGTTTTAGGAGACATGTCATTATTGGGGCTTCTAGTGGCAAAACTGGGAGCGAAGAAAGTGTCCGTGCTTGCGAGCAGCCCACCCATTTGTAAAGCTATGAAAAACATTTCATATTTCAACGCACTGGAAAACGTCACAATTTGCCCGAGTTTGACTCAATTGTGTAAAAATGTAATTAATTCCGGATTGAGGAAAATTTCAGTTTTGTCAGAGCCATTTTTTAAAAATTGCGTTTTGCCTTGGGACAACATAACATTTTGGTACATGAAGGAAGATTTACTGAGACAGCTTAGGGAATTTAATCCCAGCTGGAAATTAACGCAAGTGACTGTGGTTCCCTGTAGGGCCATGATTCGGTCCTGCGCGGTTCAGTTCGACGATTTGTGGAAAATAGCCCGGAGATTGGACCACTGCGAGGGAATAAATATGAAGATTTTCGATGATTTGATAGAGACGGCGAAGAAAAAATCAGAAAATTACATGGAGCCGCAGCCATTGTGGGAGTATCCGGGAGTGGCTCTGACAACGCCATTTCTCCTGCTGGAGATTAACTTCTCCGAAGATATCCCGAAAACGACGGTGAAGAATAAGGGTAAACTGGAGTTCCCTCTAAATTGTCGTTGCGATGGGGTTGCCGTGTGGATGGAATACTGCTTCGGGGATGATCGCTGGTTGGTAAACGGTCCGACAAAGGAAATTGTCGTGAACGAGTACATTACTTGGGACATGTTCGAGCGTCAGGGGATTCACCTGTTTAGAAATTCGAAGACAGTTAATCAAGGTGACTTTTTAAATTTCGACGTTTCGTTCAAGCCTGAAAATGGTGAATTAATTTTTAATTTTAGTATTTCTCCGTTGAAATAAAGAAAAATAATACAACTTTTAAAATAATTCGAAAATTTGAGTACTTAGTTTTCCATCAAATTAGTGTTAATCGTTTAATATTCACAAGAGTTTTTTCATTTAAAACGTAAGGAACTGGTTCTAATTCATCGATGGACCAGAATCACGTAAAAGGTGTTAGAACAGTTGTTAAAAGTTAAGAAAATTATTTTTTCTTCCCGAGATTTTAAATTTTCCCAGTTTTGCGGCATTTTATAGCATGGTACCAAATCACTAAAAATATCATAGGATATATTTTTAGGACTTAAAATGGTTTTCATTCATTTATTTTCAGTCTCAGCATTTTTAAATATCTGCATATTTGCCTAAAATAAGTCGCAAATAAATGTTTCACTTTAAGAAAGGGTCAATTTAAAACTTTGGCACCGGTTTTAAATCTATAAATTTCCTGCGGCGAAAATCTAAATTCTGATTGGAAAATTTGTGCGCAGATAAGGGTACATTGTGCAAATGATGGAAAATTCGGGTCCTTTAAATTGTTCTGTGCTAATATCATTGTAGAATCTTTCACGCTTTACAAAATGCATTATTCAAAGGCACTGTTTCTCAGGCAAAAATATTTTGTACATCATGGATGACTATTCACGTTGAACAAGTCCGATTCTCCTTTAACACTTCGATTGCAACGCAGGCCGCCAAACGAACCCCATTAGTCGTATCTCTTTTTATTAATGCTACACTTTAAAAATCTTCACTTTTCACTCCTCCTTCTCAACGACAGCTCAAATCTTTGCCAAATGCAAAGTGATACATCTTAAAATCTTATCTAAAATTCGATTAAATTTTGTAAAGAAAAATGAAAAAATTAGTTCTTAGTAAGTCATGCAGCAC
>JAOWBB010003896.1:0-35741 GCA_028565995.1 Ricinus marginatus | reverse complement strand
CCGGTATCCAGGTACGCCTTTAAGGCCGAACAATTGCCTACATTTAGATTTCGTCATTGATATATTTCTAGCTCAGTTTTTAATAGGTGGTGAAGTGAACAGTTTGTTCTAAATCAAAATTCTGCATCAAGACAGGCAGTGGTATGTAATATCAAATTTATTTCCTTGTTTATGTGTGAATTAAAATTTTGTAAATATTTCTTTTTTATATATAACAAATTTTTCCAAGTATTAATCTCACAGCCTTAAAATTGCAAATAATCACTTTATTACTGATACTCCAAAAGATATACTACTTCTGACACTCTCAGAAAAATCATTCGAGACCAATTCACATTAAAATTTGTTCGCCGACACAAATCCGGATGCATTTTCAGCGCTCTGAAGAACATGTCCGCAGTCACGACTTTTAAATAATTGCACCGAAGTTTTAAATTTCCAAAGAAAGGAGGAAGGAACCTTCGAAGTCGCTCTCCGCAGCTTACACCAGTCAGTAATCATTAACGAAATAGCTCACGAATTACTTTTGTGCAGTCGCAAAGTGATGGACGATCAGCAAAATGATTCGCCTCGAGTAAACGCTTTTGACATCTAATTTTGAGCTAAAAAGATGAAGAACAAAGAGGATATAAGCCAGACTGCTAGATTTCTAAACGTAGATTTTGCTTTGACCCTTTTAAGGAATAAGTGATGTAATTGTGACAAAGATGCCAAGGAGCAAGACACTAGATCATATGGCATAAGACACTTTAACGGATTGAATAAACAAACAACCTAAAGTTAAACTTAAAAATACCAGTTTCCTGAAAGAGAATATAAGCAACTTTTTATTGATATAAGCTTTTATGTCATTAAATATAAATCTTTTTAATTTAAAAGACTTCTTTTTTAAAAAAGAAAGTTACTACAGAAAGTTACTAAATTTCATAAAATCTGTTTCTTTTTGTTTGCCGTTTTTTTGTTCTTTTTGTTAATCTTACCTTTACCTTTTTATTTTTCCTTATTATTTTCTATTGTATGAAGTTAACTTATTAATCAATTCCTTTTTTTGTTTAATTAAGTTGAAATCATATATTTATTTGGAAGTGTCCTCGCATCGAAAAACAAGAAAAGCAAAATATGAAGGCAAATCGTCCAGCCACCAACAAAGGAGCTCGTTGGCAAACAATTATTTTTCTAACTATGAGAAAAATAGCACTACGATTATTGCACACTAATTATTCCCATTTATACTCAGCCATATGTTTCATACGCCATAGATGATTCCGAAACTATGTTTAATGTCCGATAATCCTTGCAAAATAAATAAAACCGTTTTGGCTATTCCTAAACTGTCACTCCCGACGATAAAATATCCCACAGAGTTACCATCTTGCTGAAGAATGGACATCACGCTAAATATCCTCGCGGCTCCAAACACCAAATTCCCACATTTAATGGCACACTTGTATTAATGTGTGAAACGCGAACAGGCTGGCCACCCCCGACTAGGAACTGTCTGCCTTAAGTCCACTCGTCACAATATCGATATCTAGCTGCCCCATCCATCAAAGCAATGTTCTACATTCCTTTTTTATTTTCCATTTCGTCCTGAGCTGCAGAACTTTTGCTGAACCAGCTGGACCAAGAAAGTTTAAGAAAAAAAAAAGTCTGTGACGCTTAAGATGGAAGAATTCAATAACATAACAATATAGGATCAAATAACATTTGACAGAATTAAAAAGTTCAAAATATTCGCAAGACTTTTTGAACTTGAAATGGAACTATAATCTAAATTTTTGGCAAGCTCCGTTTGTATCTTGACCCTGGAATTGTTTCATCTTGATTCAAAACGCAGGTTCTGTTTCTTTATTATGGAAGACAAACAACTGAGGCACCAGTTATCGTTCCAGGTATAATGAACAAGAATCCACCACATCAGATCGAGTCGAACCCTGACTTCAATATCTACCGAACTTTGAATATGGTTCCTCTGGAAACTAGCTTCGCAATCGACAGAAAGCCTCCAGTTTATGCTATATTAAAAGAAATAAGACCGCTATGGTTGATCGTCGAGACAAGGAAGTTGTTCCCAACATCATTTTCACTCGTTTGTTTTATCTCAACTTAGTACGAAGCAATTATTCTTTTCTTCTTCGATAAACAAATATTCCGGTTCATTAATATAAGCAGAAGCCTTCAAAATTCGGACAGCAACGTCTCCAACAAGTTGCGAAGTTGCGATTCAAATGGCAAATTTAAATATCGAATTCGAAATAAAATGAATCTTTTCGAAGATTTGTGCCTCTTGTATAGTGTTATTTCTCTCAAAGTGAGGCGACGAGTTCGTATGAGACTGAGATTGTTGCTTTTTGTCATAGTGAGCCCTGGCTAAGGTCTGAATCACACGCGTAGCCTTCTCCTGAGAAGGCTTCAGTACCTTATGCTTCTCCGAATATTGTAAATATATATTCCGCTTGATATAAAATAAGATCGTTCACAAATTAAGATCCGTGGTCTGCCTAGGGAAAAATGAAGCTTCAGCAATGAAGTTTACAATAGCTTCATTCAAGTTGAACGGTCTCCGGAATGAAGACTTACGTTTGACGATACGATATATAAGCTCCGAACAGTTGGAATCCGATTGCATACAAGTCATGAGGTGCTCCTAACTATCAAATCTTAGTAAATATAATCTTTACAAAATTATCTGTTCCAAAAATATTAAATATTTGAGATTCACACGTAGAGATCAGAATACCCAATGACATTTGTTAAAATTACATGTCTTTCATGTCATCATATATTAGTCCAATCATATACATATAATACATTCTCATTCCATATTTTTGAATAATTTTCCTTTACTTCTCTTTTAAAAATATATTTTTTTTTCTTACATAAGACATCACTTCCCTTTTCTTTCAACGAAAGAAACATTTTTCACGAAAGTACTGAACTGTATCTTTGTCAACTCTCAATTCATAGTTAATTCTTCTGGATATTTCTCCTATAACTATTTTGGATGTATATATTTTCCACTTTGACATCTTTTACGGTACTGCAGACATAATTATCTCTTCATATTTACCTCATAAGCTGTAATGTTTTCTGACATGTACCCTATATGATTGTACATCCTCTCATGTAATTTTTTTAATTAAACTAAAATCCAACTTATTATCTTAAATTGTCATACTAATAAACTATTTAGTCATTCGAATTTTTTAATCACCTAATTGTAGACGCTTACTTCTTGATGTTTTCATTAAGATAAATTTACAAGCGATCTATGTATCAGAATTTGTCTTTATGAAATTTGTTTTCAAATATATTTTTGCATTTAAAAAGTTTCTTATTTAAGAAATCCCGTCCAATTGTACTATTACACCACATATTGATCTTTATACACTTCGTTTTGTGGACATTTCCTACATATTTGTATGAAATTCATATATTTATTTTTGTGCTATTTATAAAAAAAATTCTTATTATCCTCAATTTATCCGGAACTCTATTAATAATGCTTTATCATCTCTCTTATCTACTCCGATTCTGTTTGATTTTCATGAGTGTATTCTTCTTAATTGCGGAGTTAAATTGTCGATAACCATTACATCGATATTTTTTCTTCTATCACTTTTTTCAATTTTATTGTATTTATCCACTATTTCTTCACTAAAGAATCAGCATGTTGTCGAATCTTCATGTCAATTTTCAAACTCATCAATATAATCCAATCAATTTTTTCTGCCTCTTGCTTCTGAGTGAATTGTTGAGATACCTTCCTAAAATTATTTAGGAACTATTGCTGCTGACACTATCAAATTCTAAATTGATGTATAAAATCACCATTATTACCCGTTCTAGTTAGTTCTTTTCCATCAATTTCATACTTAAACATCTCTCTCCTGAACTTTTTTTCTATTTTCAAACCAAAATATATTTTAATACATAAAAATTTAAAGATCAATAATGAGCATGGAGTATAACTCTCGAATGATGCTTCACTAGATTTCTAAGCAAGAAATATCTTGTCTTCGAAATATTTTTCACAGCAAAATTTTAAATCTGAATCAATATTTTTTTTTATCTAAGAACAAAAACAACGGATTTTTTAAAGCTTTTCACATTGCACCCATCAGTAAACGGATGCTATTTGTAAATCCAACCGATTGCTAAAATTTTGATTCTACGCTAATATTGCAAAGCTCTCAGCATCTCTTTTGTCACATTAAAATAATGACTCTCAAACTCCCACAATATTTTCAGTGAAAGAAAAGCAATAAATAAAAGAATAATCCTTGGAATAATTGTCAAAATAATTTCAATTTCTTCATTAAATAAAATAAACCGATTCATTAACTTTCTTGACTTAATTTTAAAATAGAAGAAGAAACAAAATTCGCTATAATACCAATGAACATTTCAAAAAACATAAATTTCACAAAAAACTGCTTAAGAAGTAAATTTCATATACAAAATAAGTAAATGAAAAATTTATAACAGAAGACGAATAAATGAATCAAGAGTATTCTCCCGTAAGATTAATCGCGAAGTCCATTTGTGCTGATGTGCACAAATCAGGTACTCGACAAGCTTTACTGATACAGCTTGGTGAGCCTCGCCTCGAATACCGCTACCGTTAGAGTTTACTGGAAAGGCCGAACTTAAACTCTACAATAAGATATCGTACAATCATGGAAGAAATAGCAAATTCAAAAGAGTTTACACATCCAGACACCCATGCACTTAAATGTATAAAACATAAATTTGATATATTGAAATGATTTACATTTATCATGTTATGAAAAAATTTTTTATTTCAATAATGCTGCAAAAACGGAATGTAAAATAAGAGGAAAGATTAAAAATTATGCTTTTTATAATAGTTTATGAAAATCTTACTTTTTTACACTGATGGAAATTCTTTTTCTAAGCAATTTACATAATAGTCTTAAATAGAATCTGAAAAAAAGTATATGATGAGTTGAAAAAGTAAGTCCTTAAAAATTCAAAGAAATTGTTTTCGAAGTGTTTTTAGATAAAATTAACAGTTTTATATTAAAAAATAAAAAAAATAAAAAATAAAAAAAATAAAAAAAATAAAATTAGGTATTGTAGGTAAAAATTATATGAACATGAAATGTATACAGCCTAAACCAAAAAATTTATTTTTAAACCATCTTATTGAAATTAAAACTTTTGAAGATATAATTTGGAAATATTAAACCAAACTTACTTTTAGTCCTTTAATTTGTTATTCATAAAAAAAATTAAAACTACTAAAGATCAGTTTTTGTTTTTTACAAAAACTATATTTATCTATATTTAACTATTTATAACTTTTAATTAAAATACTTTCGCCAATTCAATAAATTTAAAAATATATTGACAAAATTTTACATCTCTAGACTGATATGATCAACAAAGTTGATTTAATATATTTATATTAAAAAAGTTAATTAGAAAATTAGGTTCATCTTAATATTTTTTTACATGTGACTTGTACTAATTTAATCAATACATTGTCTAACTCTCTTTCCTCAAAGAGATCATCTCTGGAGAAAGAAGAATTTCATTTATAAAAAATCATCTCTAACAAGACTTATCTTAGATTATTTCTGATCCACAGAAAATCCAAGTACTTTCAACTTTATAAAGGTACTAATTTTTATTTTTTGCATCTTTTATACATTTTAGTATGCTCCCTGACTCAAAAGAGATCTGATTGAATGGAATATAAATAAAAACATAAAATATAACGAATTGCTAATTAGTTTGGAATTTAAAGATACCAAAGTCAATTTCAAAAGAATTAAATTGAACAAAGTATTAAAATGTCTCGCTCACAAAATTATTGGTTTTCAAAAAAAATCTCATAGACAGCGACGGTTACCGGTTTTCAAGTAAACAGTCGTTAAAAACCGGTAATTATCTGAAACATCGATTTGTACCAAACGCGAAAGATTGCATTCGAAAACGATTGAAATATCATATTTTATTTACGCTCATAAAAGTCATTAATGATTTTTAAAACTGAGAAATAAAAAGAAAACTAAATGAAATGAAAAATTCGGTTATTGTTGAGATTTTGACACCTCAAACGAACTTGAGAAGGTGTAAATTTTTGATAATTTCATGTTGAATTTTTACCATACTTTGAGCTAATTAAGATGCGAAGTCAAAAAAACGTATTATTATAAAAAAAATTATTTATATCATAAATCTGAAATTAGTCATATTTTTCCTAAATGATAGTTTTGTAATTGTTGAAATTTTCATAAATATTTTGGTTGCTACTATGAATCTAATTTTATTAGCACCCCGATTCTAATTTCATTCTTTTAAAAGCTTATAAAAAGTAAGTAAGTGAGGCATTTCTCAGTGAGTAAGAAATGTGGAATGCAAAACACTATAGGAACGTGATCTCTCATTAATAATAAAAAATGTTTAAAAACGGACTGAATACCTGTATTTAGATCCGCTTCACTATGGTATTTTATTCCTTCGTTTACGAATTAAAATTTCTTCCATTATTCTGCACAAACAAAAAACTCATAATCATATTTTTTAAATGCAAATTTAATAAAAAAAAAAAAAAACGATGACTTGTATAACTAACATACACAAGCTCACTCTTACAGAATCAACACTTTGTCTGCTTCCTGCCAATGACAAAGACAAACTTTCATCTCGACTTGTTTCTTCAATAAATATTTGTAAAATTAAAGAAATTGGCACTAAAATATGGTAAGGCACACGAAAGTAAATATCATTTAATAAAAAATTGTTGTATAATTTATTAAGCTAAACAAAAGATTTGATGGCACGTACTTTTCAACGATGCCATTTAATGACAACACTACCCACAACCATGTCTTGAGCAACTAATGCTGCCAACTGACGGTGTGAAACTTTCCGAGAATTCCGTACATCTGGCAACTTAACTCGCTCAGCCGCATAGCTGACTTCACATGCGAAAAAGAAATGATTCGCTGACATTTATTGCCATGACAACCGATTGTTTTCACTTTTAAAATGTGATCGTTATTCCGATTTGCTTTTAATAAACAAAATATAAGGAAATTTCAAGGTGTCTGATATATATACATATTAATTTTTCTCAAAATCTGCCTTAAAAATGTCTGTTTATTTCGAACGAAAAGTTCCAGCGAGCTTCGGAGATGTCTGTACAGATATCGTTTGGTACAAAGATGATAAACTTGCAGTGGCACTATTTTCGGGAGAAGGCAGCTATATAAACATTTATACTTCTCTCGTAAGAATTCAAAAATTTTGCTTGTTATATGTCAGAATAATGATTCATAAGAATAAATGACTTGCTTGAAAAGGAAAAAAGTACTAAAAATGAAACAATTTTTTTTAAAATTTGCTTAATACAATATAAAAATTAAATACAGATTACTCTCATCGAGGTATAATTTCATTAGTTCGATTTGGAAAACCACCATATATTAAAAACATATATAAAATATATATGTATCTTATAATATAAATAATATAAAAAAAATTTTTAAGTGAATAAAAAATTGAGAATTCTTGTAAAACCATATGTAGAATTTGCTAAGTAGTCAAAGATTGAATTAAGCTGAATCAGGAAATAAGTTGTGAATTAATTTTGTGATATATTTGGCAATTAATTAAACTTAAATTTGATTTGTCTTCAAAGTTAAAATTCTTTTAAATTTTTAGGGAGATCTGACAAACAAAATTACACAAAATAATTCCAGAACAATAAGTGCTCTTGCATGGCATCCTCAGGGATTGTTATTTGGAGCTTGGGATGGAGGAATACTGTGTATGTTTTCAGAAGAAAACAAAGAAAAGATCAATATAGAATCTCCTCACAGATCTAGTATAGTATTATTATCATTTAGCTTGCAAGGCAGCAGATTAATTTCAGCTGATACAGTATGAAATTTTTTTTAATTTTAAGATTTATTCTTATTATTATTATTATTATTATTAGGCGTTAAACCTCATGTTATATATTAAAAAGAAATGTAAATCTAAAGTGATTAGATAAAACATATTTAACTTTTAGGAAGGAGGTCTAGTTGGTTGGAATTATTTTGGAAAGCAGCTTTTAACAGCTTTTCATCATCAATTAACTGATCCTGTTTCACACATTGTATTCAGAAATTCTTCAGCCAAAGGTATTTTAAAATAATAAATTTAAAATTCATAATTTCATTTGAAATGAACATTAAAATAAAATCTTTAGTATGGTTCTCAAACTTTATTATTTTGCATCTTATCTCACAAACATTTTATAACAGATCTTGATGTAAGAGGTGCTGCAAGAGCTGCTGTTGCTGGAGATCCTAAAGCATTAGATTTGTTTACAAATTTAGATGCATTTACCAAATGGAGGCCTAAAACAGGAGCAAAAAAAAATTTTCCTTATTTAGATTTCCAAGATAACCAAATGTTTTTTGCAGCTGCAACTTCAGGTAAAAAATCTTGTTCTTTTGATTTTTTCTTATTTTCTTATCAAAAAAAATTTGAGAAACTTTATTGATATATATATAACTAAATTTTTTTTCATTTCATTTACATTAGGTGTTATATTCTATATAAATGAAAATGGTCGATGTAAAGAGGTTTTTAATCTTGGATCTGTATGTTGTGGCATGTTATATAGAACTGACAAAGATCAGCTCCTAATTTTGACTGATACTATAGCAGTACTACAATTTTCAATATCATCAGAAGGAAATTTGGAAGAGATAATGAAGGTAAATTACTTGCTACAATGGAATCATTAAAAAAAAATTAAAACAAGAAATAAGTTTGGTGCAAATCAATGTCAAGTTTTGATTATTTAACATATGAAATTATAGGTAAAATTTAGTGGCAATAAAGAGATTCTGCCAACAATGCTTTTTACTAAATCAGAAACAGTTGCCTTAAATACTGGAATTTCTACCATTAGGCTTTGGAATCTTGACACAGGAGATAATTCAATTCTTAGCTTGCCTGCTATTTCACATCAGTCAGAAATATTTAGTTCTATGTCATATTCGTCTGCAAAAGGTAATAAATCGAATTCATCTAATCGCATAAAATTGCGACGACATATAATACATTTTAAAGAAAAAAGAAATTTTATATATAATGAAAGTTTATGAATAGATCTGTATAATTTTACACTCTGTTTTTATTAAATCTAAATAAAAAGTTGACTTTCGCCTTTTTTGTTGTGAATAAAAAATTATATTAATCTATTTGTATTTAAAAAAGTGAAAAAATTGTTTATTTGAAAAGTGAAATACATTTTTTTTCGTTTTTTTTAGTAGTCATTCCGTTTTATTCCCACTGTAATGCTTTCTGAAAACTTTTATGAAAAATCACTGAAAGTTATCGCAATAACATTTTTGACATACACCAAGAAACAAAAATAACATTGAGATAACATAGTGAACAAAATATGAAAAATTAGATTTTTAAAAGAAAAATGCAAAATAATATAAAAACAATAAAATTGGGGAAACTTAACTATTTAAATAAAAATGCAATTTTGTTTAATTTTAATCCACTAAAAGTATAAATGAAACCAAAATTTAAAATTTCTGGATTTATTTATTTTTTCCTTCAGATATTTTTTTCATTCCTTCTAACAAATTCTCCACTTTTCGACATTTACTGTATTTTGATAATATGCATTACAGGCGTGCTCTGTGGAGGAACCAATGCTGGGAATTTAATAATGTGGAAAGGAGGCGACGGAAAATGGTTTATTGAAAGCTCGACCTCGGTATCTGCTCCAGTTAAACAAATAGTCTGGGGAGTTGAATTATTGGCCGTTAATACTCTGGCTCATTTATTTATTCTGAAAGAGCAACCTCTTTCTGCGGATTATAATCAGGAGGTAGAGATGAATGGGTTTAAATTCTAATTCTTAAAGTACATTAAAATTATTACTGAATCAAAAAATTTTTAATAGGTTGCCGCTATTCAAACTTCGGGAAGTAATGTTACTTTGTTACTAAAAGAAAATAATGAAGAATTTCAGAAATACGATATATCAAGCGAAATTCAAATTTACGGAGTAGCCGTTTCAAATAAGTACTGTGTGTTGTGGAGCGACAAAAAAGTAGTTTCACATTCGTTTTTAATTGATTCCAAAGGAAAGTTCTCCCTTCTTGTCGTTGGTAAGTGTCAAATATGTTTTTTCAAATAGTTTGTAATCCAACGTAATGCATATTTAATAATAAAATCAATATTTTTAAGGTAATTTTTCATGCGAGTGCGAAAAGATAGCCATATTTGAAGAAAGTTTAATTATTATGGACAAAACCAAAATATCCTTATGCACAATTCAAGGAACGTTGAAACAGGTTTGTTTTTGCAATGCGAATGAAGGTAACCCTATTGTAATGAATTGTTTCTCAACGTTTGTTGGAGTGGCAACCGACAAAGGGATTTTAAAAGTGTGGGATATTTCGAGGCGGTAAGTTCGAAACATTATTTATTTTATAAAGTGCTGATAGTTCTTTTTTTTCTAAGAGGAAAATGCTGCATCCCTTCGAGCCGTACAAATGGGTCCTGTAAAAATCGTTTCTGCAGAGGATTGACCCATTGAAACGCTTTTTTTTTTGTTTTTCGCAAGAGCGTTCTGATTTCTGGTTCGGGAAAACTAAGGCCATACTTACGGTTTGGAGCCATGATCACTTATCTTTTTCACCGAATCTGTCGTCCTGTGCTTCATGATGTACTCGCCATCATGCAAATGTCTCTACGCCATTATGCACTTCGTAGACTGACTCCAATGCTCTTCGAAATTCAAAAAGAACATGAAATTCTTTGCCGGTATTGACATTAGCAATGACTGTCTTGCAGTTAAAGAATTCTAAGGTGACCGTCATCATCCATAAATGCTTCGTGGATGATTTATTTGATGTAAAATTTTCATCTCCCTCAGCTGCCATTTTTTCACACTTCACAAGATGAAGCTAAATGCAAAACTCCCCGCGGCTTTGTAGCAGTTAGAACCTAGCTTGCTATTTATCAAATAAGATTCACGTTCAGCCGCCCATTCATTCAACGTTTCATCTCGAGTATGTCCCTAAATGTTTTCCGTATCTTAGTCTCTGTTTTAAAGTCGCCGAGACAATGCTGCCAGGTGCTCTGCTTTTAATCTCTAGCAATAAATCATCCGATATGCCTATTGTACAGTGCGCACTACCAATTTGATAGAAGTACTTCACAACAGTAATTGGACAAACGCCACTGCCTCATTGACATGTGACCTGCTTCACACAGCCGGTACTCGACGCTGAATCCAACGACGGAGCATTATAATTTCCAACGTGTCCTCTTGCATGCATTGAAGCATCTCGGAGGTCAGGCTTCCATCGGCTCCACCCAAGACATTGACCACACTAAAGAATTTTCTGTTTTTCGGCGGTCAGAAGGCAGATGTAGAAGACAGCAAACCATTTAGTTCTTAATTATTCCTCGTGCGATTAAGTGTATCGTTCGCATATGGCTACCTGGGCACTTCAATGCAACGACATGTAACTATTCTTTGGCTACCAACTCATTTGTAGTGTAGTTTTATCTTTCCCATTCCGTGAGGCCGCATTACCTGGACTGCAGCCTTGCTATCAAACGCTGTATTTAGCGCAAGTGACTTTTTCTGTTTATCAGTCCTGCTGTCTCCATTAGCAGCGCCCCGTTCCTGCCTTTTCTTATTCCAGATTGCTCTATTTGTAAGTTCTCTGAGTTACAAATTGACTTGACTTGGCTTTCAGATAATTATTCTGTTAAACCTTGCAATTGAATCGCTGCGGTCTCTGTGTAATATCCTTTCCTTAGAAGTTTGCTTTTTGACTGCAACGCCAGATGGACAATCGGGACAGCTCTCTGCTTCCACCTTCTTACCACGGTTATCCATGTGATTGGTTGTCTCTGCTGGTGTGTTAATTAATCACCGCCTTCTTGGGTAAACATCTGTCAAAGAAGTTTCTCCATTGGGCAGCTCTTCTGGATGCCACCACTCTGTTTCATCTCTTCGTATATGCAGCCACAAGAGCCATATTCTCGCTTGATCATCTCAAGAATTCGCGGACCAATCCCTTTAATATCGATGATGACTACAGCCGTATTCATATCTCCTAATCTTTGGCTTTCGTCTAAGTTTCGGAGATTTTTATTTCATTTCGAGCCTTTTGCTTAAATCAACGGTTTAAGCGAATTTTTGGCTGTATATATTTGCCTTGAAAATTGTTATGTTTTAAGCATTTATTCCATTTCTTTCTGCAAAATTTTGAACATGAATAAAATCTTTAAATTTTTTTATTCACGTTTATTTTTCGATCAAATTCCTTTTTGCCATCCTTATTATTTGGTTCAGTTTAATCGGTTAAAGCAATTTTAGTTTTTAAATTAATGAACAATAATAGACAATTTAACAGCAGCAATTGAATTTTAGTTTTACACAAGTATAATCATTTTTGCATAGGCTTATTAGCCAATTATCGTTCAATTTTATTCTTCTTTTCATTTAAAATAATTCTTTTCCTAATTTGTTGACTTGAATTTCAGAGTGTTTCTGGAAATTGAAGTGACTAAAGTCCAGAACAATAAAGTATATTATATTTATTTTCATAAATGTATTAGTCAAGAAAAAAGTTCCTCTTGACTCTTTTCACTCTTTACAGGGAAGCAAGACAATATGGTCATACTAAAAATATAGCAGAATTGCTGGAAGATTTTGGCGAAGTAATTGATTTAAGCCTTAATAGTAATGGAACAAAAATAGCCTTGAGCATTGCATTAAGTTCGTTTATTCCTGATAGCAAATTTTACGTGTTAGATCTGGAAAGCGATTTGATTCAGTGGATTGATTTTGCCACAGGAGAAACTTGTATTCGAGACAACAATATTATTATTCAGTAAGTGTTTAAATAAGAAACAGGTAAATTCTTTACTACTGTAAAAAGCATAAAATTTTAAATGCTTTGAAATTATACCCTTGTAAATCCTTCATTCTGTTATACCTATCTGCTTGAAAGTAACCAGAATGCCTAACTTTTTAAAATGGTTATTCTCATGAAATTAAAAATATATTTCAAACGAAGAACATAATATTTACATTAGCAAGAACTGGAAAATATTTCTAATTAAACGCTGATCAAAGGAGATTAATATTTCAATATATTCATCATTTTAGAGATATCTCTGGAAAAATTGTCTTTTCATTCCACTGGGATTGTGATGATTCAAAGTTATTAATTTGTCATTTGAAACACGTGCTATTTGAAAAGGAGGAGAATAACTCTCAGTTATCTGGTGATTATGCTGCTGTGCTGTGGACTTCAAAGGATAAAGGAATCCTATTGCATGAAGTATTCTCTTTGAAATAATATTTTCTTAAAATTATGGTTTAAATGAGTAACTTAAAATAAAATTCTAATTTTTATTAAATTCAATAAAATTTCAGATAATATCTCTGGCAAGCAATCAGACTAAATTACTCTCTTGTGATTCTCCTTATATATTATATCTTTCTTCCATAAAAGACAAGCTAATGGACAGAATTTTAATGGGAGATTTTCATGGAGTAACCGATAACCGTCCTACTACTAAACACGCAGTGCTAAATTTCAGTTATAACCTCTCAGTCGGAAATATGGATCTCGCATTCAAAGCCATAAATTCTGTGTCAAGGTAAATTCATGTAATTAAAATTGAAATAACACATAAATTTAGTAAGGTATTTAATTTTTAATTAATTAGAAAATTACTTCAATTAATTATAGTGAACCAATTTGGACTAATCTTGCTAAAAATTGCGTAAAAACGAAGCGTCTAGATGTAGCAATCGTATGTATGGGAAGACTCAAAAAAGGAAGAACAGCAAAGGCTCTCAGGGAAGCTATGAACGAACCAGAACTGGAAGCTCGAGTTGCCACTCTGGCTGTTCACCTTGGAATGCTTGTAGGTTTGTTTAGTACATCTAACTTAAGTGAAAATCAAAGTGGCAAAAGGTAGGGCGTTTCCAATTAAGGGCAATTGTGATGTAAAGCTTTGAATTATATTGAAAAATGCTGACAGGCAATCTAAAACCAATTTATTTAACTTATTTAAAAATATTTAGGTTTATGATTTAGTTTTTCGCTAGATTTAGCTTGAGTCTTTTAAGTTATGTACAAGATTAAGAGAAATAAGACACAACTGAATTTCTATATTCAATTATATGTTTCTCTGTACAACTGCAAGTAATCTTATTTATTTTTAAAACAAATATTTTTTGATATTAATATCATACATATAAAAATCGAACTTAGTTTATCATTGTACCACCAGCTTCATGGATTATTTTAACCTTTGTTAAAACATTTTTCCATAAATAAAACATTAATTTCTATATGTGCAATATTTTTCTCAAGTTTAATTAAATTAATTTTCCAAGCAAAGATTTCTTTAAAGAAGAGAACTTTGAAATTCCATTTTTCAAATGTCTATACTGATGTCAGCGTTACCTAAAATAAATCCTTTAAATTCGAGAAGAAACTATAATGAACTTATTCCATAAAGCGTGAAGGCTTTTAACTTGTTCTTTTAATAAATTTCTCTTTCCTCTGTACATGCAGTATTTTTTTTATAATTTTTATATATATAATTTCTATCAATATTTATAGCCATTGCTTTCGAAAAAGCAATGAATAATATTCTTAATTTACGATTGATTTTCAGGATGAAGCCGAATATTTGCTAAAGAATTGCAAGAGATACGACTTACTTAATAAGCTATATCAGTCTACTTCTAATTGGGATAAGGCGATAAAAATTACCGAAAGTTATGACAGAGTTCATCATAGAAATACTTATCATTTTTTTGCAAAATATTTGGAGCAACTTAAAAAATTTAATGAAGCTTTAAATTGTTATGAAAAAGCCGATACTCATCGTATTCATGCACCTCGCTTGCTATCCGATGATATTCATAAATTGAAAACTTATGTTGATCAGTCTTCGGATCCGTAAGTAAATTTGACTCTATCTACAGCTTATGTTTGTTTTCGTACCCTTCTTTGTTATCACTACAATGATAAATGATTAAAAAAGGAACAATAGTAATAAATATATATATATATATATATAAAGCAAAGATAAAGAAAGAAAAACAAATGTGCAAAAACAGATTATTACTCGACTTGAAGTGTATAAATACAGATATTTAAAAATTTTAATAGAATAGTATTCTAGTGTAAATAAAAAGTAGCTTCAAAACAAGGGAATTCAGAAGTAATTTTTTAACTGTGATCAAAATTAAAAACTGAGAAAATATACAGTTTTGGTATTGATAATTCTCTGACAAAAAAAATATTTTTCTCGTCAGCTATTAAAAGATTTTGCAGTTTTTAGGACTCAAAATTCAAAAGTTTTTTATTTTTATTGTTAAAATGTTGTAACGTTACTGCTTGTTGAAAATTTCTATTCTTGCAAATTTAAAACGAGTAGCTTTTTAAACAAAATATGACAATCTAAATGACCAAATAATAGATCACTTGCTGAGACAAAGTCTCATTTCTATTACTAATTTATGTATAAAAATACCTTTGCCTTGATTCGATTTTTGAAATTTTATGAGTTTTTTAAATGTCAATTAATATATATATAGTTCTTCGCAATTTAGAATTTTGCAGAAGTGGCTGGCGCAATACATGGAGAGTACAGGCGATATGAAATCCGCTTTGCATTACTATACGGTGGCACAAGATCATTTGTCAGTAGTGCGTGTGCTTTGCTTTTTAAATAATTACCACCAAGCCAATGAGGTGGCTCAGGTTTCGGATGACAGGGCAGCAGCCTACCATTTAGCTCGTCAATATGAAGCTATGGAAAAATATGACGAGGCTCTTTCTTTTTTTGTGAAAGCCCAGACTTATGGAAATGCTATTCGCATATGCAAGGTAGCTCATGAGACCGATAAATACTATATCGATATTTTTCAGTCTAATATGTTGGCATTATTTTTGCTTTTACTTTTAGGAAAATAATTTAACGGGAAAGATTTGGAGTTTGTCGCTGTCGGCTACGCCGCGAGAGCAAGCCGATGCCGCAAGATATTTGCAGAAACACGGTGAGACTCATAAAGCAATCCTGCTTTATCATAAAGCAGGCATGATTCACAAATCCTTGGATTTAGCATTCAGGTTAGGTTCACTAAAATAATAAAAAAGATTTTAGTGAAAAGAAGAAAGCTCTGATAATTTTTATTTCGCTAATTTTCAAATAAATTGATAGCTCGGAAGATATCGAGGCTCTAGAAACCATATCCACTTATTTAACCAGTCAGACTGATTCTAATTTACTAGTGAGAGTTGCAGATTTTTTCATTTCAAATGGACAATACGAACGTGCGGTGGATATGTTCGTGAAGGCTGGAAAGGTAAAATGTCGATAGTTGTTTCACTCACTGTTAATCAGGCCTGACTTTACGGAACTTTATTCGAAATGCAATATTTTATATATTAGTTTTCAGATGCTGTTGCTCTTTGCATTGAACACTCCGTGAATATAACAGAAGAGTTGTCTGAGAAGCTTAATCCAACTGGACCAGATCGGAATAAATTATTAATTGAAATTGGGGAATGTGCGTTGGCTCAAAGCAATTACTATTTAGCCACAAAAAAGTTTACTCAAGCAGGTGACAAGGTAATACTTATTTATTGGTTATTAGTCGTCAACCACAAATTTAATGTCACATTTGGAAGGTATGACCGTGTAACAATTAAAACGAAAGATGAAATTTCATATAGAAACTTTAAGAAACAAAACTTTTAAATGAAAAGCTATTATTTTAATATCAGCATTTAGTATGTGATATAAAATATAATTAATTAGTTTTAATATTACTCTATTTAAAACTATATTGAATTATAATTTCATATTATTTTAATTAGAATAATTTATTATTATTTTTATTAGGTTTTTATTTGTGTTATTATTTTTATTATTGTTATATACAATTATTAATTGCAATTGTTAATATTATACTGAAACTTATTTGATATCTGATAAATGAATATTTGTATAGAAGTTATATGATTTTTATTTATGTAAATGCTTATATGTATTTATACTTCTTGTGATATTTTACTTCCATTGTCGAAGGAAAACGATTTTAGTTTTCTATTTATATATTGATTACTGAAAAATCTGATTATTTGGTATTATTAGTGATTATATTGAATTGAGGAATTGAATTGCTAATTCTTAGCCTTTTTCATATTTGCTTAAACGAAAGTTTTATCAATAATTTTTTTATAATATTTCAGTTATTTACTTAAAATATACGCTTAAATATCTTAAAACCTATATAAAAGAATTAATATTAAGCACTTTTAATATAAATCTTATTTAAAAAGAAATTTTACCTCAGCCTCAATGTTAACAAAAAATGTGCTTTATAGATAAATTAATCCAATACTTTCTAAACTGAAATTTATAATTAAAGTTAACAATGTACTTTTCTTTTTATACGTGATATTTTCGCAATGAAATTTTAAGATGCTCTTGAATATTAAATATTGCCATTTTAATCAAAATGTTTTAAGAGACAGCTTTGGTTTACAAACGGTGAAGTTTTTTTTTTTTTAAGTAAAATGTAACAAGATTTATCATAATATAGGGGGTACTCAGTACCTGAAAATAATTAATTGATAGATTTTTCTTTGTTAGAATTCTATAAGAAATCGTTAAATCATTTCAAGTATAAATCAAAATATTTTATTTATAGTATTTTTTAAATTATCTATTTCACTCATAAAATGAGTTTTTATATTATTAATTTTATTATTATTGATATTATTATTATATAATTATAATGACAATTTATATCTTAGAATTTAGATATTATTAGCCTAGACCAACAATTAGTAAAAAGTTGAAATTTATTCCAGGTCCGAGCTATGAAGGCTTTGCTAAAATCTGGTGATACGGAAAAAATAATATTTTTAGCAGGAGTGTCCAGGGAAAAAGAGGTTTATGTAATGGCTGCAAATTATCTTCAGGCGTTAGACTGGCGCAATAATCCTCAATTATTGAATACGATCATTCAGTTTTACAGCAAAGCAAAAGCCTACCATTCGCTGTCGAATTTTTATATTGCTTGTGCTAATGTAAGATATGCATAAGATATTAAAATGAAATAAGCATGGAAATTTAATTTTGGTGTCAGCGATGTCGAAACCTGTGGAAAAAATTTTTATTTATAAAATTTAACATGTTGAAAATGTAAATTTTATGTGATAAACGCAACATATGTGCTTTTCATCGTTCTATGTGGGAAATTTCAAGTGCTATAATCGTAAAACAGTAAAATAGTAAAACCTTACTGAGTTATTATCTAGAAGTCTAAATATTTATAAAAAATTTGTTTGTTATATCTTTTAGATTGAAACAGAAGAATATAAGGATTATGAAAAAGCGGCAGTTGCACTAAACGAAGCTAAACGTTGTTTAGCAAAGACTCCGGAAGATATTTTAAACAAAAAAGCAGCAGAAAACATTGAAAAAAGAATATTTGTAATTCATCAGTTCTTGAAGTGTCGCAAATTACTTGAAGCTGGTGACACCGCAGAAGGAATGTCGCTTTGCCGGAATCTTCTTTGCCAGATTGAGCTGGGAGGACCTGTTCGAGCCCGGGATATCTATGCTCTAATGATCGAGAATGAAACTGACTCCGAAAAGGCCCGAAAGTTGTAAGTTGGTCCTTTTAATTTTTCACTGCTTTTGCCTAATAAGACGGTTAGTTCATTTGACTTAGAATGATCACAAAATGTTTCAATGATAAAAAAAAATGTTACAAAAGTTACAAATGTATAAGGTATATTGAAAGAAGCTAAATTTTATATAATCGGTGAAATGCTTAATAATATGCCATTAGTATAATAAAACTGAAATTAACGTAATTCACATATAATTGCAATTCAGTAATTATATTGAACTCGGTTGTAATAAGGAATTAAATAATTGGAAAAATTTTTCGTTGAAAAGTTGAAATGAAAATATATAGATTTGTATTCTTTTATTCTGCTATAATCTCGGCTTTACTTTCATTGTTTTTACCAGAAAAAGTATTAAATTTTAGCTTTGTCTCTTTGAGAGGATTGAAAATTTTGAATTAAAAAATTTTCACGATTGTTTCTGATTTTATAAGTAAATAAATTTCACTGAATTTCATTGTTTACTATTTTCAAATATTCACCATTTAATCATTCACTCGTCATTTACCAGACAATTCGAATTTTACGTGAATCAAACATTATTTACATTTAAATTGTAATATCAGATTATTATAATATTAGTATAGTTAAATGTTAATAAAAAAAGTTAAGGAAAATTGGCTGAAGAACTTGATATATAAGAAAGGAAACTATTTTATATATTAACTTTTTATGTGTTTTTAAAAGGTACGAATCCATGAAAAAGGAGGTGTCAGATCCAACGAAATATTTAGCCCCTTCGCTGCTAGAAGGGCTTGGACATCAATCTAAAAATTCTACATTACACTTCGACGATGATATAGGTTTCGAAGTTAATTAACATATTCACAGGTTTTCCATTTTGACATCGGTCAATAAAAATACAAATATTTTAATATTATTACATTGCATATTATTTGTCAGATCTTATTTACACATGCAATAAGTGGTAATTTATATATTTAGAGAACAAATTTTAGTAATACTCTTTGTACTTATGTATAATATATTGGATCTATTAAAAGCACGTACTGAAAAATGAGTTCTCTAAGACAAAAAAAATTGAACAATGTAAAACTAGGTTTGTTGTGAATAGCGTAGGCACATTTAACTTCATTACCTTAAAATTCTAAAGGTGAGGCACACGAATTGAAATACGATAAATTTTAAAATTAAAAATGACAAAATAAGGAATTATTGTAGGTTTTAAAATTTCAATTTATTTTAATTTTTATTGTTTTCCTCGACATGGTTAAATTTGAAACATGAATGAATAAAATTGGAATAAATTTTATAAAAAGATTGATGAAATATGAACTTTATATTTAATAAATTTTTATTTTATGTAATAATCGGATAATATTGAAAATTTGCAGCATTTAGGTGAATCCGTCTACAAAAATTAGGTTTATGTTCTTGAATCAAAGCACGTTGACTTATAAAAGCAAAAGAATATATAAAGTATAAAATTTTCAAAAAACCAGAAATTGAATGATTTAAAAATTAATGCATTGGAAGGAAAGAAGAAGCATAGAATTAATTTGCTTTCCGTCTTTATCCGAACATCATTAGCAAAATCCAAAAGGCACTTTGATTCGCCTCAACCAAAAAAAAAATCAAATGGAAACAATTGAAGAAGACGACGGAGACAGAAATTGTTCAATTAAACGATTTTTATGCACTGCCAACAAATCTGATATAAAAGGCAAAATCTGAAAAGTACTGCGGAAGATGGAAATTCAAATTTTAATTTTTGGTCGTTCACTATGGGACAAATGTAAAGGGGGAAGATCACAAATATAAATTAAAGCATGGAGGGCGGTTCATGTTCCATCAATTACAAAAATAAACGGTGGAAATTTTCTTTTATAATTCTAAACTCTGGGACAAAATAATTTTTATTTCAACTAGAAGAAAAAGCGAATCGTCTTAGATCTTCAGATAAAACTAAAATTAATCGGAGCTTGCGACAATATTTGCAAAAGGCAGCACAAATTTTTACGTGGATTATTTTTTCATTGTTTCTCCATATTATGTCGATAGTTTATGTTTGTTAAAAAAAAATAAACAATCGCTCGAAAAGAAAACAATTCTTTATTACTCTAACATTTTCCATTTAAAAGTGATTAATTTATTCTCTTTAGGATTAAAATGACTGAAGAAAGATTTTGGAAACATAAGCCATTATGTTTATTTATTAGTAGTTTTTAATCACTCAATAGAATTATGAAGAGTTCTAAAATGAGTTCTCAAATCATTTCTGGGCCTGCAATTCTCGGAATCCTCCGTGAACAACTAAGATGATATTTGAATAGAATAAAGCAAATGAGTTGGATTTCATAATAGATACAGCTAAAATATTTAAAAAGTTAATACAAAAATTGTAATAATTATATCAGTTTTCAAGATCCGGATACACAACTTGTCACTAAAAGCCCATTGCCATGGCCCGCCAATATGAGGTACGCATAGCCCTGATATCGGTGAGACAGCAGGACGAATTGCGCATTCAAAAGCGCGAAAGACGGCGTTGCAACGGTTTTCATATGTTGCAGGGTACCATCTATCCAGTGATAAACGGATTCTCTTTCAGCCGGAATTGATAGCGATCGAAAAGAATTCTCTAGAATCTGTTTCTTCGAATTCCTTGCTGTCAGTATCGCTTATCAAGTCATATACCTTAAAAAATATCTTTCAATAGTTACTTAAAGAAACAAAAAAATCATAGTTTCGTTTTTCATAGAATATTCTAAAAACGGTGAATATTTCAACAAGGCTGTGGCCTATTATCAGACGCCATAATAGAGCGCATCTGTTATTGAACATTCGAAATTCTTTTTGTGATAAATTTTATATTTTGTAATGTAAATATACTTAGTTACAACAATGTTGAAAAGGAAAAAAAGAAGATGCATTCAGGCAGAATCAGATTCGGACAAACCATTAAAAAAATTTAAAAAAAAAGTTGAAAAGCAATACTTTTCTTCAGATATTAATATTAAAAGTGATCCAAAAAAATCTGAGGAACTCAAGCTTTCTCCTTCTAGCATACATTCAAAAGATGACTTAAATACAAAAACACAATCAAATTATCCTACAGAAGCTCCAATCTTTAGAAATCAATTTAATTCCACTGTACAATACGAATCTGAAGCAATTAAATCACTGAGTGTCTCGCAACTTTTGGATCTTGGAGAGGGAAAAATTTGTGAAGAGCAGGCGAACGAACAAGGAGATTTGAGAGAGGCATCAGAGTCGGAGGAAGATGACTGGGAGGAGGTGAAAGTTGGGGAAATAAGTGAACTCGGAAAAAGCACTGTCTCAGAAAAAGGTATCGGTATAACTGTGGAATTGCCAAAATCAATGTGCTTCGGTAAAAGAAAAAAGCAAGCTTTTGATTTAGAGGCTCATATCAAAAGACAAATGAACCAAGTTAAAAGAGAACTTCAGTTATTATTCCACAAAGTACATGTTTTGTGCTGGATCGCTCATTTGCTCTTTGTTAATAAAATATTGAATTCAGAATCTTTATTGGCCATGGCACTATCCTTAATTACGAGCAAAACTGTTTACCCTCCAAAACAAGCTGATTTGAGCTATTTAAAAAGGTTTGTGACTTGGTTCCATACAACAATAAATTTGAAAGAGAATACAAAAGATTCCAACTGTTGTGGAGGACTTTTAAAAGAATTACATTATCAGTTTCAAAGTAAGACAGCTTTTAGTAAAAAAGATTTTATTTTGATGATGATAATATTTTTGAGAACTGTTGGTCTCAAAACAAGATTAGTTATGTCTTTCCAAGTTATTCCTATACGTCCTGGAAGTTTTGAATTAAATGGTAATAATAAATCAAACCAAAAGCTTATTATGCAAGGAAAAAAGATCAACATAAAAAAATCACAAGTATCAACAAAAGGGAAGAGAGATAATATTCCAGAAACTGAATTTGCAAATAATATACCTAAAGAAAGAAATTACTTTCCTACTGAAGAAAAAGTACAATCATATGTGAAAGAAGAAAAATTAGACCACATTATTGAATTTCAAAACTCAGAAGAAAAGATAAGAGGAAATTGCAAAGAAAAAGATATGAAAATTAAAGAATTGGAGATTTTCAGATCTGCTGATAATAGTAAAATTGTTTGCAAGAAAAACTTAGAAAAATTATGTGAAAATATTTCTGCAGAAGAATCAGATAGTGATGAAGTTTTGAAATATTTCAAAAAAGTTCCACAGCAAAAAGATACAAAAATTTCAAGTAATAAAAAAATAGGGAAAAACAAATCTGCTAATTCTGATCACATAAATAACGGTTCAGTAAAAAATAATATGGCATTTACAGTATTAAACAACAAAGATATTTCATTACAGAAGTCTTCATTAGTCAAAGGAAAGGTGCATCCCAGTTCAAGAAAATATTTTAAAAATGAAATTAGCAGTAAGCAAAAAAATTTAAAACATGTCAAATCAGCAAAATTTAAAATTAAAAATAATGAAGTTCCAAGTAAAACAAGAAAAAAGATGATTGAAAAGGCAAATTCATCAAGTGATACAGATAGTGATTTTGTTCCACAATCTCTGCAGAAACCCAGATCCATTGAGATTGACAGAAGGGTTTTGTCATCAGATGAAGAAACTGAGATAGAGAAGGGGAAAGGGATAGATTTATGGATAGAAGTATTTTTGGAGTTTGAAGGAAAATGGATTACAGTTGACGTGTTGAAGCAGAAAATTCATTGTGTGAATGAAATTTATGTAAGTTAGTTCATCCATTTGTCTACTTTTCAGTAATTCATTTTTGTCTGAGCAAAAAAATAAAATATTATTTTACAGAGCAGGGCTACTCACCCAGTGTCTTACATAGTTGCATGTAATGATGATTCAACACTTAAGGATGTAACGAAAAGATATGTGCCAAACTGGCATTCAGATACGAGGAAAAGAAGAGTGGATGAAGGTTGGTGGCGGGAGACTATGTGGACATATCTCGGCCCTCAGACGCCATGGGACCGCGATGAAGATGAAGATATTGATCGCCAGCTTTTGGATAAACCTTTGCCTTCTTCCATAACTGAGTAACACCACCATAAGGCTTATTAATTTTTCTCCGATTATGTGACAATTACAAGGGACGTCTTTTTAATGCTGCTGGAATTTTTGCAGATATAAAGATCATCCCCTTTATGCCCTGAGACGGCATTTGTTGAAATTCGAAGCTATTTATCCTCCTGATGCTCCAACCCTCGGTTTTGTCAAAGGTGAAGCGGTTTATGCTAGGGAATGCGTTGTTACTTTGCGCTCCAGAGAAGTTTGGTATAAAGAAGCTCGGGTTGTTCGCTTGCAGGAGCACCCTTATAAAATTGTCAAAGCCAGACCAAAATTCGACAAGGTAATGTTACATATTTTATTTGTGGGAAAAGTCGAATCACAAGTAATTAAGCATGTCACAGCAAGATAAGCTCCTTCACATGCCGAGGCCCTGTAATGATCTATCAAACAACGCCCTACAGACTGCTATGGCACAATCAGTTTCTGTTTATATTAATATTTATCCTCGCAGTGTACATTTTTTTATACGTTTCACCATATTTCGTTAGTACAAGCCTTCATGTTTCTGCTTACTCGAAAAGCATCTAAACACAGCTGTACCATATTGCAGATGACGGGTGAAATAAAGAAAGATCTACCTTTGGAGTTATTTGGAATTTGGCAAACCGAAGAATACCTACCGCCAATAGCAACAAACGGGAAAGTCCCTAGAAACGAGTATGGAAATGTAGATTTATTTAAACCAAGTATGTTGCCAAAGGGTACGGTGCATATGCAAAGTGAGTATTTTGACTCTTGATATTTTTAAGACTCTTGTTCATCACTGTCAAATCATTTGAAATTTCTTTTTCAAGGATTAATGTTTTTGAAAAAAAAAAAAGAAAATTAATATAGTTAAAATGTGTATGTATGTAGATATTTATTTAAATTGTGAAATTATGATGTCACTAAGTACACATATGCGCAGTTTTTTTGATGAAAATTGACGAGAATATCTTGCCTACAATAGTTATCGACATATGTTAATATAAAATATATGAGTGTTCAAAGCAATCCCGTCCCTAAGATTTTTCACTTCTGTTGTGAAGTATTTGAATTGAACGATCTAACTAAATCACATTTAGAACATAGAGCAAGGAATCTGATTTATTAAAGGAGAAAAAGATGATTTAAATAGTAATAATTGTTTTGGTGATCATAAAAGCATTCGAAAAATGTGTAATGAATTGTAGAAGGAAAATTGTAAATGAGCGAACAGTTGGTTTTTTGTGAACGAGAGACGTGTAAAATGGTAGATATTTTTACCTGCATCCATTATGCATGGTAGACCATTTTACCTGCGGTTAGTTATTAACTGGACAGGATTTTTGAAGAATATCTCGTCCATTTTGAAATAGGAAACTTGGAATACCGCTAATGCCATCCTGTCCATCTGTTTCTGCCTCTGAATTTGTCAACCATAGGATAGGGCATTGCCCCCGCGGTGCTGTCCGTGGTACCTCGCTTGACAAAAAATCTCAGTATCTGTTGCAAAATTCATAAAAGAAATAAAATTGTAAATTTTCTGCCGTATATCATGTTTCACAAATACAGACATCACCTTGATGTCTAGAGAAACTGAAGCATTTTTAATGTCTGATTCTCAACCTGATATTCTAACTCTGTTGATCTATATGTTTTTTTCTTATTATTATGCTAATTTTAAATATATTTGTTATGAAAATTGAACTTGTAATTGTTTTTATTTTAGTACTGATATCTTTTTATTATTGTTTATATTTATTATGTGTAATTTATTATTATCAGTGCCTTGTAAAAATATAAGACACAGAATCTGGTTAGTCATCAACTAACCATCATCCTAAAAAAGCCCTTTCACGTCTTTTTCGAAAAATCATTGTTGTAATTATGTTTGTAAATATTCATGATTATTATATATTTCCTTAGCTAGGGGATTGTCTAGACGGAGAAAACATAAAAAAGTATAAATATTGCTGTTTAGAAGCTTGTTAGTCTCAAATATTTACATCTTATTATCGTTGAAAATATCATTTTTCAGTTCCAGGGTTGAATAAACTTGCAAAGAAACTTGGCATTGATTGTGCTTCTGCAGTAGTAGGATTTGACTTTCATTCTGGGGCATCTCATCCCGTTCTCGATGGTTTTGTGATCTGCGAAGAATTCAAAGACGTGCTCCTTGATGCTTGGAACAAGGTACCAAAAACTTACGCTAATGACATAGGTCATATTAATGCCTTGGGCGTTGTTAATACTGTATCTGAGGTTAAGTTTATTGTTTTTGCTTCCATCATTCCTTTTTTATTTGTAGATTTTATTATTTAATTTATACGTTTATAGGAGATTGATGAATTAAATAAGAAGAATGAAGAAAAAAGACTGAAAAAAATTTATGGTAATTGGAAATGTTTGATTCGCGGTCTACTAATTAGAGAGAGATTGCAAATTAAATATGCTTTCGGTGGCAAAGCTGACAATCAAAGAAAATCAACATGAAAGAGGAATATCGAAAAAAAATTAAAATACAGTGAATTTTTAAAACTTCTTTGAGATGCACAAGACTAATTTTTACTTCTACATTAAACTGAAATACTTCTTCATTGGCTGTTACTTTTCACTCTATTCTTAATAATTAGAACATTTAAAGAGTTAACTTTTCTTATGTGCATAGTCATATATAAGGTAAGTATCACATTTTACAAAAAAAGTTTTATATGAGGAAATTAAAATAAAACATAAAAACAATGGTATTCATAAAAAAGCTTCCTTCTGAAAGCTTTGATTCTAATTTTACCTTTGCCATGTAGATTATTCCTTTTTATTATTTGATTTATTGAGATTTAGTTATAAATTTTTTTATTCTTTTTTGCATTCTCCGATCAAAAGTGATCATGATAGGTTTCTCAAAAAAGTTTTGCAAAACTTTGCAAATTTGCAACTTCTTTGAGATGCACAAGATCAATTTTTACTTTTACATAAAATTTGAAATTCAAATCTTCGCTGGCTGTTACTTTTTATTCTATTCTTTATAATTAGAACATTTAAAGAGCATAAATTTTTCTTATTAAACGGTGTATCGTTGTATAGAACTGTATAGAATTCGATAGGCGAATAACGCCGGATAATTTAGATGAGATTATGCAGGTGCGATTTAAATAGCAATACCGGCTGGGCAATCGTTTACGACTTCAGACTTGAAAATAATTAGGAACAAATAACGAATTATTTTTATCTGCAACTATTTTATTTTAAATATGAATGGCTTAATTAGAATATAATGAAATTACGAATAAATATTAATAAACAATCAGGCTTTTTTGTATCTTCCAAATATACTTAGTCCCAATTTTTTTAAAAAAATCAGCTCCGCAACAAAATTCACTTCTTTCACCCATTTTTAATGAATTTAAAATAGGACTCGTTTTTAATCATTTGAAAATATGGCCTTAATTCATTTCACGCTTTTCTCTAGATTCCTCACGAAAAATACATAGCGATCTTAATGATAATGACGCTCTTAACAAGAAAGCATTTACTGTAAAACACTTTTAAACGAATAATTACGCTTCTTAATAAATAAAAATTATTTGTACACACTCAAAAGTAATTCACATTAATAATAAATATATGAATTAACAAAAAAAGGAAATTTAATTTATTGCATCTTTTCATTATAAATCAAGGCAATCATTTTATTGCAAAGCTTTTAATAACACTGATTAAAGCCTTTCTTTCACTTTAACTGTGAAAGTGCGAAAATAAATAATTTCGTATTTATATTTTTTTCGAAATATATTTATGCATTACAAATTGATCGTTTAAGCGATAAAATTTTAAAAACCAAGCGAGAATCCAATACCAATGCCAGATTAATAAAACTCCTTTTAATTTTCACAGGAATGATTTCGTTCGTTTGGTAGCGCGCAGATAAATCCAGTACCAAATCTAACCTGTCAGCATCAACCTGCTAACTGGGATCGGCCCACCAATCATCGAATCATGTCAATCAACAGGCTCACAATATTGAATACACTTTTGAATCCGGCATGGTTTCCGCCCTGTAGCCTCAAAAGAGGCATGAAAACTGGTTAATTGCGGAATCTATGAATTCATTTAAATGTTATACTTAAAATAGCGGAACATACAGTGGCTTTTGAAATTCTGAATTTCCACTGTAGAAAAACTTTTATTATCGGTCCCTCAAAAAGTTTTGCTTATTAATTTGGGTCGGCAGAACTCCTAAGCCATGGAGAGCGTACCCGCTCCGAGGCCGTAGCCTACTCCTTTAGGCCCGAATTTTCTTCCATAGCAGCCTCGACAATAGATCTCTTCGTCAGGTCCGTCGTTGAGGTTCGTTGAGTCCAGTGATTTCCTGCATAAGGCGCAGACAAAGCAGATACGATGCCATACCTGCAACAAAAATTCCGAGTCCCATTAAAGGGCAATCTTTCGATAAATTTTAGTTCTTCTATCTGACTTAGATTGCTAGATGCTCACCCTGTTTTTGCTAATCATTTGCTCCGCTGCATAGACTACGAAACCACACCTGGGACAGTTGTTCGATCCACTACCCCTGCGCCCCGACGTTGGTCTCATTTCGGGACTGAAAAGAAGCTGAGAATTTCAGTTTTTGCTCTTCGATTTTCTGAAGCCATTAGTCTCCGGAAAATGTGCTTACTAGTTAATCGTCGATTCTCCGTTTACGGATACCAAAGTCGGGGTGTGACCATAGCCGAAACCTTTCGGTCCATACTTCTTGCCGTAACAAGATTTGCAATAGATTTCGCGATCTGGACCGTCGCAGACGAGAACAGAATCTAAAGGACGGTGACAATCCACGCAATTAAAACATTTTTTGTGCCACATCTGCGAAACGAAAGAATATAATTTTAAACACTAATAAACGTGGCGTTTCACAGCGATAAAGCATTTTATTAACGAATCCAGTTGACGTTCCATAGATTTCTTACCGTTCCTTTTGCTAATTGTTGCTCTGCGGCAAAGACCGCTCCTCCACATCTTGGACATCCTTCACCTTTTGGAGCCGGAATCGAAGTAGTATCCGGATTGTAATATGGCTTCATCGCTTGGATTTCTTCTTCTCTGCATGACAAACAATGAGAGGTTACTCGTGAGTTCTTTCGCCACAGATTATTTCCGTTTTATCATCGAAGGAATCGCAGATGAATCTGAAAGCGGGACATTGCGGGGCGGTCGTGAGCAAGTGCTCTACCTCGTGCAAATCTACCCGCAGCTTGCAGTTTGTTCCAGTTTAGAGTCCCTCTCATCTGGATTAACTTACGTCAGTCCGTCCGTCTGAAGGAATCCCGATCCGCAAGCAAAACCATAACCGTGTGGACCCCATTTTTTACCGTAGCAAGTCTTGCAATAGACGTCTTTGTCAGGGCCGTCGCAAGCGATGACAGAATCCAAGGTTTTGGTGCAGTCGCGGCATTTAAAGCATTTGATATGCCATTCCTGTCAATTGAAAAAACGATTTATCTTCCCAAGAAAAACTCGAAAATTTCAGGTATTATAAAGTTCCCGCAGCCATCAGTTTACCCGTCCTTTAGCCAAGACCTGCTCCGCCGCGTAGACCACTCCTCCACATCTCGGGCATCCTTTTCCAGGCGGTGCCTTTATCTTAGCGGTGTCGATGACAGTCGTTCTCGGCGCTTGAGACATGCTGTTCGGAAAAACCAAGATCTTTTGAAGAACCTACTTGTTTCATCGATTTTAACTTTAGCGTAAGCCAGATTCAAAAATTAGTCATAAAGCGTTACTGACTTACGTAAAACGGAGCACAAGCTCCCATGCTAACGTCGTCTCCACACACTCTTAAAATGACGTTTCTTTTGTGAAGCTCTCGTTGGGATCCCTCAACCGTCCGTTAAGACCGTAAAAAAGTTGGGGCCGCGTCCGAAAGAGCATTGCTTGAAGCACGCGTTCGCAGAGGTATATTTGTTTTCTGATTGTTTTGGACTTCCTCCTTCGATTAAAAGAGGATTTTTAACCATCAGAAATGCCCTCAATCTTAGAAATTTCGAGCATTGCCATATAATTTGACATAATCTTTTGTAATAGTGAATTTAGAATGTAAATTGACGGAAGTTTTCATATGTATTGCACTGTATTATTAATCATGCAATTAACTTAAAAGGTTGATTGGAGGCAGAGGTTATTTAACAGGGGAAGAGCCGATAAATTGAAATTTATATTATTCCTTTGGAATGTAAGATGAAATTATTGCGACAAAAGACTGTGATTAATTTTGGGTGGCAGCCGTGGGACTTTTTGGCGCATGTTTCGGCTGCTTCCGCTGTCAAAAATCATTTTCGTCACAATGGCGCTCGGCACCAAACATTAATTTATCCCCTGCCTCATTGTATCAGTGCAATTAATATACTGATTTTTAATAATTAGTACGAATAATGCATAAAAGTAAAGTTTTAAATTGCGACGATAAAAGGTGGTGCACCCACTGCTTCAGCCGATCCTTTGGTAAATGCGAACTCGTGTTTGCTCCGAGCCTTTCCTTTTCCTTAAATACCAGAGAAAAACTTTTCTGACTATATTTCAGGATTTTAAGCAACGGTGTGCTCCCCGTCGATCGAACTAGGTGCGGCAAGCAAACGGTGAACATCGAAAGGAGCCAAAATCCATCCGAGACGAGTGCCCTCGACTGAGGCTTCTCGTATTTCGGGTTTTTCATGTCCCCAAACTATTTTAAAAAAAGTACCCCACCATCTGGAAGAACGGGTCGGCCGAATCCAATACTCTTTCGAAAAGTTGTGAAGGAACCTATCTATTCAGGCTCGAAATTCGCCATACGAACGTGCACTCCAGTCCGGAGCCCCGTAGGAAACGAGATTTAAAGAACGAAATAGAAAATCACTGAGCAAGCGCGGCACGAATGCTTCAGAGGAAAACTTTTCAGCTCCGTTTTCATTAAACCTCGTGATGCTTCGGTAACAACGCTCAGAGAACATTCTTTAACCCATCATGTCGAAGACGGAGTATAATGTTTTTGTGAAAATCTAATAATTATTTGTTATCGGCGTCATCCTCGGGAAAGAACACAGCAAGCAGGATTTTCGCCGATTTAGCGAACGTTCGGATAGTCTCGAGACCTCCGACGAGGAAATCAAGATACGTTGACGTCGAACGACAAAAAAAAGGACGAACCACAGCACCACGAACCTGTCCTGCCCCCGGGAACGTGTGGCACCTCGATACAAAATTTCACCGTTTTGCGAACTTAACGGGCGACGCTTCGATTAACGATCGGCGGGCTAAGACCGCAACAGTTCCTTTCGGAGCGAGCTCCGGCCAGTTTTCCTTCCGGAAGAACGCTTTTAACGGACGACAGAACGACGACGAAACCGTCAGAAAGCATCACAGGTAAGGCTTAATTGTGGGGGTTCGAGCAAAAATCCTGCATTGCTTTTCACTCAAGCCGGCAAGTACGGTTAGAAGGAATGAAAATGGAAAATGTACCTGGGGCTTTCGATCAAGTCGGACGTGAGTCCCAGGGACGAGCCTCCTCCGTATCCGTATCCCCTCGGTCCGAAGCGCTTGCCGTAGCAAACTGTCAATCAAAAGCATTAATCTAGTGAATAAGCGCAACCTTCCGAATCTTTACGTAAAAATTAATGCCACATTAAGCGGAGGAAAGTTTCGGCGGCGCATTAGGTTAGAGCAAACACTCCGATTATGCTGATCCATTCGTGTTAATGTCGCAAACTCTGCAGCAGCCCTTAGCTTCACAGTCAGACTTGTCTTACCCATTGACCAGACCGGAGTCGCTTTGCAGGGCACCGCCGCCTTGACCGTAACCGTATCCCTTAGGGCCGAACCTCTTGCCGTAACAGACTGCGACAACATCAAGAACGCTTACATTTCGATACAACCAATCGTGGCTCGCGGTTTTTTTTTGATTCAAATGGCGATTTGCTCGCCCATCACAGAACCAGACGGTCGGGAATCTGAGATTTTTAGAAGCATCGTCTTTTTATTCGCTGATTTTTGCGACGAAGCACTTTCGACTCCGTTTTGCGATCAGAGCAAATTTGAAATTTTGAGCTGATCGCAGACAAGATGAAAGCCCGATTTACATGAAACCCGGCAACTAAGCACAAGTCTCTTGATTTCAGATGTGGTTGGCATCACCCATCAGTTCAACTTTTCCCCTCAAAGTTTTCATTTCTCTTTCTGTAAATTCGAGAAGGAAAGGTTTCGCTCTTCGGGAACGCCGAGAGAGACTCGTGGGTGTTGCAAACTCATCCAAATAGCTGCAAGTGATCCGGGCTGGAAGCGAACGCCCCACTGGCGAGGCACGAAGGACGCCCCACGATGCCCTGGGTCTTCAGCGATCCGAATTGGTGAGCGGCGGGTTCCTCGGCAACGGGCTTAAGCACTGCCTCCGCGCTTCGAAGGACTCGATCCGAAGATTTCGATTTTACGTTACAATTGCTCACGATGTGGTTTTTTAGCAAAATTTTCACGCTCTCGAATGCTAAGACCTAATTTTGAACTCTTCGGGGACTCGGGCTTGCGACAGTGGCTTTCGGAACCGTTTTAGAAACAAAGAGCTTTACGAACCAAGATTAAAACAGACCTTTGCAGTAGATGTCCTTATCGGGACCCTCGCAACAATTGACAGAGTCGAGTCGTTTCGAACATTCCCCGCATTTGAAGCATTCCCTGTGCCAGCTCTGGAAGCAAATTGTACATCCCCTTGTTAACCCTCGGCCTCGGAAACAGAAATCTGGGTCGGTTTCGACCGCTCCGATGAATCCGAGCGGCGTTTGCCAGGAAGTTTGCGGTCATTGAAAGGGAAATCCCGCGGATGTGCGACTTACCCTGCCTCTTGCCAGCATTTGTTCGGCAGCATAGACATACCCTCCGCATCTCGGGCATCCCTCGCCCTCGGGAGCCCTGGCTATGGCTCGCGGTTCCAGAATCGCACTCGCCGAATGGTGATCGTTCCTTAAAAAAACGTTTCAAATGTATTGAAAGCTGAATCTCTTCGGCTCGGACTGTTACTTCGACCCCCTGGCTCCGGTTAGAAACAATTCACGAGCCGACAATGCGTGGCTTAAGCTTGCAAAGGGGCTTTTTTAGAATTTGCATATTAAAAATCAAAAATGTGAATCCTTGCAATTAATTAGTAGTGGTTGGCTATGCGACCATTTCATTTTGTTACTTATCCGAAGCTTCACAGACATTGTTACAGAAAAATTTTACGGTAAGTAATGGGAGAAGGTGTAAATCATGATATATATATATGTACGCATATACATATAATAACATACGCGCGATTTTATACATATATATATACACATATGTACATATGCACACACATGTATATAAACGCAAGATATTAAAAAAAAATGGCAAAATACAAATTAAATTGAATTTTATAAGGCGATGAAATTCTAATTTGAAAATTTGCACTGAAAATAGCGCTTCGTGGGCTTTTTCCTTATCCCATCACTTAGTGGACTGATTTGCGCAAGGGGTTTATGAGTTAAGTGAAATTCTTCTAGCGAAATGTTTATGCGCACAGGCGGAAATTTCCATTAGAATTTTAGGCGGTGCACAACCACAACTTGGACGTGTCATCGGATGCCGAGGCCTTTGCAGGGGAAGAGGAAAAGTTCTCGACGGGAAACTTTACGCTTTCTGCACTTTTCGACCCGCGGCCGGCATGAAGTTAAAACTTTTTCGATGATTCGAACGAAGTCGACGGCAAATTCGAATCTGCGGACGGGGCCGATCGCATCGGCGAACATTTCGCGAGACGTGCAACCTTCGAAGCGAACGGCCATTACTAGAAGAATTTCGGAAAAGTTTTGCGACTTAGGGAAAGAGCAGCAGCTGTTAAAGCAGTTTTTGGTTATCGAAGCGACAGAAAGAGAGGAAGCATGGCGGCTTTGATATGTCGTGCAATACTGGAATTTCTCACCGTTTATTTTCGGTCCTGCTTCCGGAGAAGTGTCCGAGGAAAATTTTCCCTGCACGAACTCAACCTTTTCGAAAGGATGATAAATCTATCGGCAAAGATTCCGCCTTCGTTCAAAATCCTTACACTACATTAAGAACCGAATGCATCGGCTAATAAAAAAGGCAAAAGGCGGCAACTTCCTTTCCTCGATTCGGTACCAACCACGGGCAGAAGGTGGTGGCATCCTTTCCTTTTAATGAACCTTCACTGGGGCGTGAGGGCCGATTCTTTACATTATTTTTGCAAATGTCAGGGCAAAGAGCTTGCCACATGTATTGGGGGAATTCAAAAAATATTCATTTTTTTTTTTTGCCCGAAGTAAAAACTTTTAAAATTTACCGCCCGGATACCCGCAGATTTTGCTTCGTTTGCAGACGCTCCACGGATCTCTAAGATCGATTGCGATGAACAAATTAAAACAGTAAGTAAAGCTGAGAGTAAATTAATGCACGATATATTAATTATTCCTGGCACTTATACGTGTATAAATATAATATCCGTAATTCATGAACTTCAAAAGTGCTTTAATTCTCGAAAGGATAACAAGGGTGTTTCAAAAACAAAACTACAGAAACAAGTTTTTCATGTTCAAACATTTAATCTTAGATTAGCTAAATATTAACCAGTAAAACTTGTTCAAACAGTTTTCGAATGCGCCAAAAATGAAGAACTCTCATCGAGAATGCTGTCAAACAGTCAAAGTAACTGGCGGGCGTTAAGTTTCGAGTTCAAAAATTCAAGTCTCATTTAACCGATCTGCGGATTTTTTTCTAAAGATTTTCCCAAGTTTAAGGCGTTTTTCAAATTTATACTGCGAAAGCGATGAGGTTACTGATACGGGAAATGGTTTGTGGTGTGGTGTCTGGATACCGGCAGCGGCGCTCGGTTGCGGCGACTGGGACGTCCTGGCGGCGGAGGTCCGTGACTTTACTGACTGTGGGAACAAACAAAAGGGACCATGCAGTTTTCGTTTTTTTCAAGAAACAACATCAATATGTACACTAACAAAAAAATGCAATACAGAAAATAAATTTAATGTACTTCGGCGGGGAACGGACCTCGCTTGTACGCTCTGAAATAAGGAAAATGCCCTTCCTGCACCCTTTTGGAACACACCTCCTCCTCATTATGTTTCCACTTGAACTTTTTTTTAATTAATTCGCCGTTTCGATATTAGTAAAACGTGAATCCTCGAGGAACCGAAATCCGTGCCGTTTGCATTCGCAACATCGGATTTGGGGGCTTCTCTCTCAAAATGGACGAAATTCCTGTCGGTCGTTCCCTCCGGATTCACTTAAATATATTTTTGGTCATTTGGTTACGACGGTATGCGGTTAGTAAGGACGAATCGAGGTACTTACTCGCCCCTTTGAAACTGTTCGCCCGCGTCCATGCTGAGGCAGCCTGCTCCGCCGCCAAAACCGTATCCTTTGGGTCCGTATTTCCTCGCGTGACACGTCTTGCAGTAGAGCTCTCCCTCGTGCTCCGCGCAGTTCGTGGAGTCCAACATCTTGTTGCACATTCCTGGAAAGAGAAACGGTAAAGACTTGTGCCGGATTTGACGCAAGGAAAATTATCCTGGAAAAAATGGCGAAAACTCACCGCATTTGAAGCACATTTTGTGCCATTTCAATCCCCCTGCCACCTTTTCTTCTGCGGCGTAGACGGATTTGCCACATTTGGGGCATTTGGGATTATCTGCAGGCTTGAAGGGCATTTTGTCGATTGTCTGGAATTGTTCCTACAACGAGAATTACGGACTTTTGTCAATCGCCACTTGCTCGACTCGCACTTATCGTGTGCCTGACAGTGAGGGATACTGAAAATTATCACATATTTGACCGCTATTGTTTTTTTTTTTTTATGAAACCTAATTGGGTAATGCTCGTCGAGGTAAGAAACTTCACAAATTATTTTCACATATTTAATGGACAGCTTCGATG